>JAKZAP010000118.1:0-124188 GCA_023053575.1 Branchinecta lynchi | reverse complement strand
CTTGTGGGAAAACAAACCTTATGGGGAAAGCAACCCTGCGGGAAAACCAACCTTGTGGGAAAACCAACCTTGTGGGAAAGCGAACCTTTTGGGAAAACCAACACAGTGGGAAAACAAACCTTGTGGGAAAACAAACCTTGTGGGGAAACAAACCCTGCGGGAAAAATAACCTTGTGGGAAAACAAACCCTGCGGGAAAACCAACCTTGGGGGAAAACAAAGCTTGTGGGAAAACAAAGCTTGTGGGAAAACCAACCTAGTGGGAAAAACAACCTAGTGGGAAAACAAACCTTGTGAGAAAACAAACCTTGTGGGAAAACCAACCTCATGGGGAAAGCAACCCTGCGGGAAAACCAACCTTGTGGAAAAACCAACCTTGTGGGAAAACCAACCTTGTGGGAAAGCGAACCTTTTGGGAAAACCAACACAGTGGGAAAACAAACCTTGTGGGAAAACAAACCTTGTGGGGAAACAAACCTTGCGGGAAAACTAACCTTGTGGGAAAACAAACCCTGCGGGAAAACCAACCTTGTGGGAAAACCAACCTTGTGGGGAAACAAACCTTTCGGGAAAACCAACCTTGTGGGAAAACAAACCTTGCGGGAAAACTAACCTTGTGGGAAAACAAACCCTGCGGGAAAACCAACCTTGTGGGAAAACCAACCTTGTGGGGAAACAAACCTTTCGGGAAAACCAACCTTGTGGGAAAACAAACATTGTGTTAAATCAGACCTTGTGGGAAAACTAACCTTGCGGGAAAACCAACCTTGTGGGAAAACCAACCTTATGGGAAAACCAACTTTGCGGGAAAACCAACCTTGGGGGAAAACAAACCTTGTGGGTAAACAAACCTTGTGGGAAAACAAACCTTGTGGGAAAACCAACCTAGTGAGAAAACAAACCTTGTGAGAAAACAAACCTTTTGGGAAAACCAACCTTATGGGGAAACAAACCCTGCGGGAAAACCAACCTTGTGGGAAAACCAACCTTGCGGGAAAGCGAACCTTTTGGGAAAACCAACACAGTGGGAAAACAAACCTTGTGGGAAAACAATCCTTGTGGGAAAACAAACCTTGTGGGGAAACAAACCTTGTGGGAAAACTAACCTTGTGGGAAAACAAACCTTGCGGGAAAACTAACCTTGTGGGAAAACAAACCCTGCGGGAAAACAAACCTTGTGGGAAAACCAACCTTGTGGGGAAACAAACCTTTCTGGAAAACCAACCTTGTGGCAAAACAAACCTTGTGGGAAAACAAACCTTGTGGGAAAACAAACCTTGTGAGAAAACAAACCTTGTGGGGAAACAAACCTAGTGGGAACACAAACCTTGTGAGAAAACAAACCTTGTGGGAAAACCAACCTTGCGGGAAAGCGAACCTTGCGGGAAAGCGAACCTCTTGGGAAAACCAACACAGTGGGAAAACAAACCTTGTGAGAAAACAATCCTTGTGGGAAAACAAACCTTGTGGGGAAACAAACCTTGTGGGGAAACAAACCTTGTGGGAAAACTAACCTTGTGGGAAAACAAACCTTTTGGGAAAACCAACCTTGTGGGAAAACAAACCTTGTGGGAAAACAAACCTTGTGGGAAAACAAATCTTATGGGAAAACAAACCTAGTGGGAAAACAAACCTTGTGGGGAAACAAACCTTTCGGGAAAACCAACCTTGCGGGAAAGCGAACCTTTTGGGAAAACCAACACAGTGGGAAAACAAACCTTGTGGGAAAACCAACCTTGCGGGAAAACCAACCTTGGGGGAAAACAAACCTTGTGGGAAAACAAACCTTGTGGGGAAACAAACCTAGTGGGAAAACAAACCTTGTGAGAAAACAATCCTTGTGGGAAAACAAACCTTGTGGGGAAACAAACCTTGCGGGAAAACTAACCTTGTGGGAAAACAAATCCTGCGGGAAAACCAACCTTGTGGGAAAACCAACCTTGTGGGGAAACAAACCTTTCGGGAAAACCAACCTTGTGGGAAAACAAACCTTGTGGGAAAACAAACCTTGTGGGGAAACAAACCTTGTGGGAAAACCAACCTTGCGGGAAAGCGAACCTTTTGGGAAAACCAACAAAGTGGGAAAACCAACCTTGTGGGAAAACCAACCTTGCGGGAAAACCAACCTTGGGGGAAAACAAAGCTTGTGGGAAAACAAACCTTGTGGGAAAGCGAACCTTGCGGGAAAGCGAACCTTTTGGGAAAACCAACACAGTGGGAAAACAAACCTTGTGAGAAAACAATCCTTGTGGGAAAACAAACCTTGTGGGGAAACAAACCTTGTGGGGAAACAAACCTTGTGGGAAAACTAACCTTGTGGGAAAACAAACCTTGCGGGAAAACTAACCTTGTGGGAAAACAAACCCTGCGGGAAAACCAGCCTTGTGGGAAAACCAACCTTGTGGGGAAACAAACCTTTCGGGAAAACCAACCTTGTGGGAAAACAAACCTTGTGAGAAAACAAACATTGTGGGGAAACAAACCTTGTGGGAAAACCAGCCTTGCGGGAAAGCGAACCTTTTGGGAAAACCAACACAGTGGGAAAACAAACCTTGTGGGAAAACCAACCTTGCGGGAAAACCAACCTTGGGGGAAAACAAAGCTTGTGGGAAAACAAACCTTTTCGGAAAACCAACCTAGTGGGAAAAACAACCTAGTGGGAAAACAAACCTTGTGAGAAAACAAACCTTGTGGGAAAACCAACCTTATGGGGAAAGCAACCCTGCGGGAAAACCAACCTTGTGGGAAAACCAACCTTGTGGGAAAACGAACCTTGTGGGAAAGCGAACCTTTTGGTAAAACCAACACAGTGGGAAAACAAACCTTGTGGGAAAACCAACCTTGCGGGAAAACCAACCTTGGGGGAAAACAAACCTTGTGGGAAAACAAACCTTGTGGGGAAACAAACCTAGTGGGAAAACAAAATTTGTGAGAAAACAATCCTTGTGGGAAAACAAACCTTGTGGGGAAACAAACCTTGCGGGAAAACTAACCTTGTGGGAAAACAAACCCTGCGGGAAAACCAACCTTGTGGGAAAACCAACCTTGTGGGGAAACAAGCCTTTCGGGAAAACCAACCTTGTGGGAAAACAAACCTTGTGGGAAAACAAAACCTTGTGGGGAAACAAACCTTGTGGGAAAACCAACCTTGCGGGAAAGCGAACCTTTTGGGAAAACCAACAAAGTGGGAAAACAAACCTTGTGGGAAAACCAACCTTGCGGGAAAACCAACCTTGGGGGAAAACAAAGCTTGTGGGAAAACAAACCTTGTGGGAAGACCATCCTAGTGGGAAACACAACCTAGTGGGAAAACAAACCTTATGGGGAAAGCAGCCCTGCGGGAAAACCAACCTTGTGGGAAAACCAACCTTGTGGGAAAGCGAACCTTTTGGGAAAACCAACACAGTGGGAACACAAACCTTGTGGGAAAACCAACCTTGCGGGAAAACCAACCTTTGGGGAAAACAAACCTTGTGGGAAAACAAACCTTGTGGGGAAACAAACCTTGTGGGGAAACAAACCTTGTGGGAAAACTAACCTTGTGGGAAAACAAACCTTGCGGGAAAACCAACCTTGTGGGAAAACAAACCTTGTGGGAGAACAAACCTTGTGGGAAAACAAACCTTATGCTGAAAGCAACCCTGCGGGAAAACCAACCTTGTGGGAAAACCAACCTTGTGGGAAAGCGAACCTTTTGGGAAAACCAACACAGTGGGAAAACAAACCTTGTCGGAAAACCAACCTTGCGGGAAAACCAACCTTGTGGGAAAACAAACCTTGTGGGAAAACAAACCTTGTTGGAAAACAAACCTTGTGGGAAAACAAACCTTATGGGTAAACAAACCTTGTGGGTAAACAAACCTTGTGGGAAAACCAACCTTGCGGGAAAGCGAACCTTTTGGGAAAACCAACACAGTGGGAAAACAAACCTTGTGGGAAAACCAACCTTGCGGGAAAACAAACCTTATGGGAAAACAAACCTTGTGGGAAAACAAACCTTGTGGGAAAACAAACCTTGTGGGGAAACAAACCTTGTGGGAAAACCAACCTTGCGGGAAAGCGAACCTTTTGGGAAAACCAACAAAGTGGGAAAACAAACCTTGTGGGAAAACCAACCTTGCGGGAAAACCAACCTTGGGGGAAAACAAAGCTTGTGGGAAAACAAACCTTGTGGGAAAGCGAACCTTGCGGGAAAGCGAACCTTTTGGGAAAACCAACACAGTGGGAAAACAAACCTTGTGAGAAAACAATCCTTGTGGGAAAACAAACCTTGTGGGGAAACAAACCTTGTGGGGAAACAAACCTTGTGGGAAAACTAACCTTGTGGGAAAACAAACCTTGCGGGAAAACTAACCTTGTGGGAAAACAAACCCTGCGGGAAAACCAGCCTTGTGGGAAAACCAACCTTGTGGGGAAACAAACCTTTCGGGAAAACCAACCTTGTGGGAAAACAAACCTTGTGAGAAAACAAACATTGTGGGGAAACAAACCTTGTGGGAAAACCAGCCTTGCGGGAAAGCGAACCTTTTGGGAAAACCAACACAGTGGGAAAACAAACCTTGTGGGAAAACCAACCTTGCGGGAAAACCAACCTTGGGGGAAAACAAAGCTTGTGGGAAAACAAACCTTTTCGGAAAACCAACCTAGTGGGAAAAACAACCTAGTGGGAAAACAAACCTTGTGAGAAAACAAACCTTGTGGGAAAACCAACCTTATGGGGAAAGCAACCCTGCGGGAAAACCAACCTTGTGGGAAAACCAACCTTGTGGGAAAACGAACCTTGTGGGAACGCGAACCTTTTGGTAAAACCAACACAGTGGGAAAACAAACCTTGTGGGAAAACCAACCTTGCGGGAAAACCAACCTTGGGGGAAAACAAACATTGTGGGAAAACAAACCTTGTGGGGAAACAAACCTAGTGGGAAAACAAAATTTGTGATTAAACAATCCTTGTGGGAAAACAAACCTTGTGGGGAAACAAACCTTGCGGGAAAACTAACCTTGTGGGAAAACAAACCCTGCGGGAAAACCAACCTTGTGGGAAAACCAACCTTGTGGGGAAACAAGCCTTTCGGGAAAACCAACCTTGTGGGAAAACAAACCTTGTGGGAAAACAAACCTTGTGGGGAAACAAACCTTGTGGGAAAACCAACCTTGCGGGAAAGCGAACCTTTTGGGAAAACCAACAAAGTGGGAAAACAAACCTTGTGGGAAAACCAACCTTGCGGGAAAACCAACCTTGGGGGAAAACAAAGCTTGTGGGAAAACAAACCTTGTGGGAAGACCAACCTAGTGGGAAACACAACCTAGTGGGAAAACAAACCTTATGGGGAAAGCAGCCCTGCGGGAAAACCAACCTTGTGGGAAAACCAACCTTGTGGGAAAGCGAACCTTTTGGGAAAACCAACACAGTGGGAAAACAAACCTTGTGGGAAAACCAACCTTGCGGGAAAACCAACCTTTGGGGAAAACAAACCTTGTGGGAAATCAAACCTTGTGGGGAAACAAACCTTGTGGGGAAACAAACCTTGTGGGAAAACTAACCTTGTGGGAAAACAAACCTTGCGGGAAAACCAACCTTGTGGGAAAACAAACCTTGTGGGAGAACAAACCTTGTGGGAAAACAAACCTTATGCTGAAAGCAACCCTGCGGGAAAACCAACCTTGTGGGAAAACCAACCTTGTGGGAAAGCGAACCTTTTGGGAAAAACCAACACAGTGGGAAAACAAACCTTGTCGGAAAACCAACCTTGCGGGAAAACCAACCTTGTGGGAAAACAAACCTTGTGGGAAAACAAACCTTGTGGGAAAACAAACCTTGTGGGAAAACAAACCTTATGGGTAAACAAACCTTGTGGGTAAACAAACCTTGTGGGAAAACCAACCTTGCGGGGAAAGCGAACCTTTTGGGAAAACCAACACAGTGGGAAAACAAACCTTGTGGGAAAACCAACCTTGCGGGAAAACAAACCTTATGGGAAAACAAACCTTGTGGGAAAACAAACCTTGTGGGGAAACAAACCTTGTGGGGAAACAAACCTAGTGGGAAAACTAACCTTGTGGGAAAACAAACCTTGCGGGAAAACCAACCTTGTGGGAAAACAAACCTTGTGGGAGAACAAACCTTGTGGGAAAACAAACCTTATGCTGAAAGCAACCCTGCGGGAAAACCAACCTTGTGGGAAAACCAACCTTGTGGGAAAGCGAACCTTTTGGGAAAACCAACACAGTGGGAAAACAAACCTTGTGGGAAAACCAACCTTGCGGGAAAACCAACCTTGTGGGAAAACAAACCTTGTGGGAAAACAAACCTTGTGGGAAAACAAACCTTATGGGTAAACAAACCTTGTGGGGAAACAAACCTTGTGGGAAAACCAACCTTGCGGGAAAGCGAACCTTTTGGGAAAACCAACACAGTGGGAAAACAAACCTTGTGGGAAAACCAACCTTGCGGGAAAACAAACCTTATGGGAAAACAAACCTTTTGGGGAAACAAACCTTGTGGGAAAACCAACCTTGCGGGAAAGCGCAACTTTTGGGAAAACCAACACAGTGGGAAAAACAACCTTGGGGGAAAACAAAGCTTGTGGGAAAACAAACCTTGTGGGAAAACAAACCTTGTGGGAAAACAAACCTTATGGGAAAACAAACCTTGTGGGGAAACAAACCTTGTGGGAAAACCAACCTTGCGGGAAAGCGCACCTTTTGGGAAAACCAACACAGTGGGAAAAACAACCTTGGGGGAAAACAAAGCTTGTGGGAAAACAAACCTTGTGGGAAAACCAACCTAGTGGGAAAAACAACCTAGTGGGAAAACAAACCTTTTGGGAAAACAAACCTTGTGGGAAAACCAACCTAGTGGGAAAAACAACCTAGTGGGAAAACAAACCTTGTGAGAAAGCAAACCTTGTGGGAAAACCAACCTTATGGGGAAAGCAACCCTGCGGGAAAACCAACCTTGTGGGAAAACCAACCTTGTGGGAAAGCGAACCTTTTGGGAAAACCAACACAGTGGGAAAAAAACCTTGTGGGAAAACCAACCTTGCGGGAAAACCAACCTTGGGGGAAAACAAACCTTGTGGGAAAACAAAACCTGCGGGAACACGAACCTTGTGGGAAAACAAACCTTGTGGGGAAACAAACCTTGCGGGGAAACTAACCTTGTGGGAAAACAAACCCTGCGGGAAAACCAACCTTGTGGGAAAACCAACCTTGTGGGGAAACAAACCTTTCGGGAAAACTAACCTTGTGGGATAACAAACCCTGCGGGAAAACGAACCTTGTGGGAAAACAAACCTTGTGGGAAAACAAACCTTGTGGGAAAACAAACCTTGTGAGAAAACAAACCTTGTGGGAAAACCAACCTTATGGGGAAACAAACCCAGCGGGAAAACCAACCTTGTGTGAAAACCATCCTTGCGGGAAAGCGAACCTTTTGGGAAAACCAACACAGTGGGAAAACAAACCTTGTGAGAAAACAAACCTTTTAGGAAAACAAACCTTGTGGGGAAACAAACCTTGTGGGGAAACAAACCTTGTGTGAAAACTAACCTTGTGGGAAAACAAACCTTGCGGGAAAACTAACCTTGTGGGAAAACAAACCCTGCGGGAAAACCAACCTTGTGGGAAAACCAACCTTGTGGGGAAACAAACCTTTCGGAAAAACAAACCTTGTGGGAAAACAAACCTTGTGGGAAAACAAACCTTGTGGGAAAACAAACCTTATGGGGAAAGCAACCCTGCGGGAAAACCAACCTTGTGGGAAAACCAACCTTGTGGGAAAGCGAACCTTTTGGGAAAACCACAACACAGTGGGAACACAAACCTTGTGGGAAAACCAACCTTGCGGGAAAACCAACCTTGTGGGAAAACAAACCTTGTGGGAAAACAAACCTTGTGGGAAAACAAACCTTGTGGGAAAACAAACCTTATGGGAAAACAAACCTTGTGGGGAAATAAACCTTGTGGGAAAACCAACCTTGTGGGAAAGCGAACCTTTTGGGAAAACCACAACACAGTGGGAACACAAACCTTGTGGGAAAACCAACCTTGCGGGAAAGCGAACCTTTTGGGAAAACCACAACACAGTGGGAACACAAACCTTGTGGGAAAACCAACCTTGCGGGAAAACAAACCTTATGGGAAAACAAACCTTGTGGGGAAATAAACCTTGTGGGAAAACCAACCTTGCGGGAAAGCGAACCTTTTGGGAAAACCAACACAGTGGGAAAACAAACCTTGTGGGAAAACCAACCTTGTGGGGAAACAAACCTTTCGGGAAAACAAACCTTGTGGGGAAACAAACCTTGTGGGAAAACAAACCTTGTGGGAAAACAAACCTTGTGAGAAAACAAACCTTGTGGGGAAACAAACCTAGTGGGAAAACAAACCTTGTGAGAAAAAAAACCTTGTGGGAAAACCAACCTTATGGGAAAACAAACCTAGTGGGAAAACAAACCTTGTGGGGAAACAAACCTTGTGGGTAAACAAACCTTGTGGGAAAACCAACCTTGCGGGAAAACCAACCTTATGGGAAAAAAAACCTAGTGGGAAAACAAATCTTATGGGAAAACAAACCTTGTGGGGAAACAAACCTTGTGGGAAAACCAACCTTGCGGGAAAGCGAACCTTTTGGGAAAACCAACACAGTGGGAAAACAAACCTTTTGGGAAAACCAACCTTGCCGGAAAACCAACCTTGGGGGAAAACAAAGCTTGTGGGAAAAGAAACCTTGTGGGAAAACCAACCTAGTGGGAAAAACAACCTAGTGGGAAAACAAACCTTGTGAGAAAACAAACCTTGTGGGAAAACCAACCTTGTGGGGAAACAAACCTAGTGGGAAAACAAACCTTGTGAGAAAACAATCCTTGTGGGAAAACAAACCTTGGGGGGAAACAAACCTTGCGGGGAAACTAACCTTGTGGGAAAAAAAAACCCTGCGGGAAAACCAACCTTGTGGGAAAACCAACCTTGTGGGGAAACAAACCTTTCGAGAAAACTAACCTTGTGGGAAAACAAACCCTGCGGGAAAACGAACCTTGTGGGAAAACAAACCTTGTGGGAAAACAAACCTTGTGGGAAAACAAACCTTGTGAGAAAACAAACCTTGTGGGAAAACCAACCTTATGGGGAAACAAACCCTGCGGGAAAACCAACCTTGTGGGAAAACCAACCTTGCGGGAAAGCGAACCTTTTGGGAAAACCAACACAGTGGGAAAATAAACCTTGTGAGAAAACAATCCTTGTGGGAAAACAAACCTTGTGGGGAAACAAACCTTGTGGGGAAACAAACCTTGTGGGAAAACTAATCTTGTGGGAAAACAAACCTTGCGGGAAAGCGAACCTTTTGGGAAAACCAACACAGTGGGAAAACAAACCTTGTGAGAAAACAATCCTTGTGGGAAAACAAACCTTGTGGGGAAACAAACCTTGTGGGGAAACAAACCTTGTGGGAAAACTAACCTTGTGGGAAAACAAACCTTGTGGGAAAACCAACCTTATGGGGAAAGCAACCCTGCGGGAAAACCAACCTTGTGGGAAAACCAACCTTGTGGGAAAGCGAACCTTTTGGGAAAACCAACACAGTGGGAAAAAAACCTTGTGGGAAAACCAACCTTGCGGGAAAACCAAGCTTGTGGGAAAACCAACCTTGTGGGGAAACAAACCTTTCGGGAAAACTAACCTTGTGGGAAAACAAACCCTGCGGGAAAACGAACCTTGTGGGAAAACAAACCTTGTGGGAAACAAACCTTGTGGGAAAACAAACCTTTTGAGAAAACAAACCTTGTGGGAAAACCAACCTTATGGGGAAACAAACCCTGCGGGAAAACCAACCTTGTGGGAAAACCAACCTTGCGGGAAAGCGAACCTTTTGGGAAAACCAACACAGTGGGAAAACAAACCTTGTGAGAAAACAAACCTTGTGGGAAAACAAACCTTGTGGGGAAACAAACCTTGTGGGGAAACAAACCTTGTGGGAAAACTAGCCTTGTGGGAAAACAAACCTTGCGGGAAAACTAACCTTGTGGGAAAACAAACCCTGCGGGAAAACCAACCTTGTGGGAAAACCAACCTTGTGGGGAAACAAACCTTTCGGGAAAACAAACCTTGTGGGAAAACAAACCTTGTGGGAAAACAAACCTTATGGGGAAAGCAACCCTGCGGGAAAACCAACCTTGTGGGAAAGCGAACCTTTTGGGAAAACCAACACAGTGGGAACACAAACCTTGTGGGAAAACCAACCTTGCGGGAAAACCAACCTTGTGGGAAAACAAACCTTGTGGGAAAACAAACCTTGTGGAAAAACAAACCTTGTGGGAAAACAAACCTTATGGGAAAACAAACCTTGTGGGGAAACAAACCTTGTGGGAAAACCAACCTTGCGGGAAAGCGAACCTTTTGGGAAAACCAACACAGTGGGAAAACAAACCTTGTGGGAAAACCAACCTTGCGGGAAAACCAACCTTGGGGGAAAACAAAGCTTGTGGGAAAACAAACCTTGTGGGAAAACCAACCTAGTGGGAAAAAACAACCTAGTGGGAAAACAAACCTTGTGAGAAAACAAACCTTGTGGGAAAACCAACCTTATGGGGAAAGCAACCCTGCGGGAAAACCAACCTTGTGGGAAAACCAACCTTGTGGGAAAGCGAACCTTTTGGGAAAACCAACACAGTGGGAAAACAAACCTTGTGGGAAAACCAACCTTGCGGGAAAACCAACCTTGGGGGAAAACAAACCTTGTGGGAAAACAAACCTTGTGGGGAAACAAACCTAGTGGGAAAACAATCCTTGTGGGAAAACAAACCTTGTGGGGAAACAAACCTTGCGGGAAAACTAAACTTGTGGGAAAACAAACCCTGCGAAAAATACCAACATTGTGGGAAAACCAACCTTGGGGGGAAACAAACCTTTCGGGAAAACAAACCTTGTGGGAAAACAAACCTTGTGTGAAAACAAACCTTGTGGGAAAACAAACCTTGTGGGAAAACAAACCTTGTGAGAAAACAAACCTTGTGGGAAAACAAACCTAGTGGGAAAACAAACCTTGTGAGAAAACAAACCTTGTGGGAAAACCAACCTTATGGGAAAACAAACCTAGTGGGAAAACAAACCTTGTGGGGAAACAAACCTTATGGGAAAACAAACCTTGTGGGGAAACAAACCTTGTGGGAAAACCAACCTTGCGGGAAAGCGAACCTTTTGGGAAAACCAACACAGTGGGAAAACAAACCTTGTGTTAAAACCAACCTTGCGGGAAAACCAACCTTGGGGGAAAACAAAGCTTGTGGGAAAACAAACCTTGTGGGAAAACCAACCTAGTGGGAAAAACAACCTAGTGGGAAAACAAACCTTGTGAGAAAACAAACCTTGTGGGAAAACCAACCTTATGGGTAAAGCAACCCTGCGGGAAAACTAACCTTGTGGGAAAACCAACCTTGTGGGAAAGCGAACCTTTTGGGAAAACCAACACAGTGGGAAAACAAACCTTGTGGGAAAACCAACCTTGCGGGAAAACCAACCTTGGGGGAAAGCAAACCTTGTGGGAAAACAAACCTTGTGGGGAAACAAACCTAGTAGGAAATCAAACCTTGTGAGAAAACAATCCTTGTGGGAAAACAAACCTTGTGGGGAAACAAACCTTGCGGGAAAACTAACCTTGTGGGAAAACAAACCCTGCGGGAAAACCAACCTTGTGGGAAAACCCACCTTGTGGGGAAACAAACCTTTCGGGAAAACTAACCTTGTGGGAAAACAAACCTTGTGGGAAAGCGAACCTTTTGGGAAAACCAACACAGTGGGAAAACAAACCTTGTGGGAAAACCAACCTTGCGGGAAAACCAACCTTGGGGGAAAGCAAACCTTGTGGGAAAACCAACCTAGTGGGAAAAACAACCTAGTGGGAAAACAAACCTTGTGAGAAAACAAACCTTGTGGGAAAACCAACCTTATGGGTAAAGCAACCCTGCGGGAAAACTAACCTTGTGGGAAAACCAACCTTGTGGGAAAGCGAACCTTTTGGGAAAACCAACACAGTGGGAAAACCAACACAGTGGGAAAAAAAACCTTGTGGGAAAACCAACCTTGCCGGAAAACCAACCTTGGGGGAAAACAAAGCTTGTGGGAAAAGAAACCTTGTGGGAAAACCAACCTAGTGGGAAAAACAACCTAGTGGGAAAACAAACCTTGTGAGAAAACAAACCTTGTGGGAAAACCAACCTTATGGGGAAAGCAACCCTGCGGGAAAACCAACCTTGTGGGAAAACCAACCTTGTGGGAAAGCGAACCTTTTGGGAAAACCAACACAGTGGGACAAAAACCTTGTGGGAAAACCAACCTTGCGGGAAAACCAACCTTGGGGGAGAACAAACCTTGTGGGAAAACAAACCTTGTGGGGAAACAAACCTAGTGGGAAAACAAACCTTGTGAGAAAACAATCCTTGTGGGAAAACAAACCTTGGGGGGAAACAAACCTTGCGGGGAAACTAACCTTGTGGGAAAACAAACCCTGCGGGAAAACCAACCTTGTGGGAAAACCAACCTCGTGGGGAAACAAACCTTTCGAGAAAACTAACCTTGTGGGAAAACAAACCCTGCGGGAAAACGAACCTTGTGGGAAAACAAACCTTGTGGGAAAACAAACCTTGTGGGAAAACAAACCTTGTGAGAAAACAAACCTTGTGGGAAAACCAACCTTATGGGGAAACAAACCCTGCGGGAAAACCAACCTTGTGGGAAAACCAACCTTGCGGGAAAGCGAACCTTTTGGGAAAACCAACACAGTGGGAAAATAAACCTTGTGAGAAAACAATCCTTGTGGGAAAACAAACCTTGTGGGGAAACAAACCTTGTGGGGAAACAAACCTTGTGGGAAAAGTAATCTTGTGGGAAAACAAACCTTGCGGGAAAGCGAACCTTTTGGGAAAACCAACACAGTGGGAAAACAAACCTTGTGAGAAAACAATCCTTGTGGGAAAACAAACCTTGTGGGGAAACAAACCTTGTGGGGAAACAAACCTTGTGGGAAAACTAACCTTGTGGGAAAACAAACCTTGTGGGAAAACCAACCTTATGGGGAAAGCAACCCTGCGGGAAAACCAACCTTGTGGGAAAACCAACCTTGTGGGAAAGCGAACCTTTTGAGAAAACCAACACAGTGGGAAAAAAACCTTGTGGGAAAACCAACCTTGCGGGAAAACCAACCTTGGGGGAAAACAAACCTTGTGGGAAAACAAACCTTGTGGGGACAAACCTAGTGGGAAAACAAACCTTGTGAGAAAACAATCCTTGTGGGAAAACAAACCTTGGGGGGAAACAAACCTTGCGGGGAAACTAACCTTGTGGGAAAACAAACCCTGCGGGAAAACCAAGCTTGTGGGAAAACCAACCTTGTGGGGAAACAAACCTTTCGGGAAAACTAACCTTGTGGGAAAACAAACCCTGCGGGAAAACGAACCTTGTGGGAAAACAAACCTTGTGGGAAACAAACCTTGTGGGAAAACAAACCTTGTGAGAAAACAAACCTTGTGGGAAAACCAACCTCATGGGGAAACAAACCCTGCGGGAAAACCAACCTTGTGGGAAAACCAACCTTGCGGGAAAGCGAACCTTTTGGGAAAACCAACACAGTGGGAAAACAAACCTTGTGAGAAAACAAACCTTGTGGGAAAACAAACCTTGTGGGGAAACAAACCTTGTGGGGAAACAAACCTTGTGGGAAAACTAACCTTGTGGGAAAACAAACCTTGCGGGAAAACTAACCTTGTGGGAAAACAAACCCTGCGGGAAAACCAACCTTGTGGGAAAACCAACCTTGTGGGGAAACAAACCTTTCGGGAAAACAAACCTTGTGGGAAAACAAACCTTGTGGGAAAACAAACTTTATGGGGAAAGCAACCCTGCGGGAAAACCAACCTTGTGGGAAAGCGAACCTTTTGGGAAAACCAACACAGTGGGAACACAAACCTTGTGGGAAAACCAACCTTGCGGGAAAACCAACCTTGTGGGAAAACAAACCTTGTGGGAAAACAAACCTTGTGGGAAAACAAACCTTGTGGGAAAACAAACCTTATGGGAAAACAAACCTTGTGGGGAAACAAACCTTGTGGGAAAACCAACCTTGCGGGAAAGCGAACCTTTTGGGAAAACCAACACAGTGGGAAAACAAACCTTGTGGGAAAACCAACCTTGCGGGAAAACCAACCTTGGGGGGAAAACAAAGCTTGTGGGAAAACAAACCTTGTGGGAAAACCAACCTAGTGGGAAAAAACAACCTAGTGGGAAAACAAACCTTGTGAGAAAACAAACCTTGTGGGAAAACCAACCTTATGGGGAAAGCAACCCTGCGGGAAAACCAACCTTGTGGGAAAACCAACCTTGTGGGAAAGCGAACCTTTTGGGAAAACCAACACAGTGGGAAAACAAACCTTGTGGGAAAACCAACCTTGTGGGAAAACCAACCTTGGGGGAAAAAAAACCTTGTGGGAAAACAAACCTTGTGGGGAAACAAACCTAGTGGGAAAACAATCCTTGTGGGAAAACAAACCTTGTGGGGAAACAAACCTTGCGGGAAAACTAAACTTGTGGGAAAACAAACCCTGCGAAAAATACCAACATTGTGGGAAAACCAACCTTGTGGGGCAACAAACCTTTCGGGAAAACAAACCTTGTGGGAAAACAAACCTTGTGTGAAAACAAACCTTGTGGGAAAACAAACCTTGTGGGAAAACAAACCTTGTGAGAAAACAAACCTTGTGGGAAAACAAACCTAGTGGGAAAACAAACCTTGTGAGAAAACAAACCTTGTGGGAAAACCAACCTTATGGGAAAACAAACCTAGTGGGAAAACAAACCTTGTGGGGAAACAAACCTTATGGGAAAACAAACCTTGTGGGGAAACAAACCTTGTGGGAAAACCAACCTTGCGGGAAAGCGAACCTTTTGGGAAAACCAACACAGTGGGAAAACAAACCTTGTGTTAAAACCAACCTTGCGGGAAAACCAACCTTGGGGGAAAACAAAGCTTGTGGGAAAACAAACCTTGTGGGAAAACCAACCTAGTGGGAAAAACAACCTAGTGGGAAAACAAACCTTGTGAGAAAACAAACCTTGTGGGAAAACCAACCTTATGGGTAAAGCAACCCTGCGGGAAAACTAACCTTGTGGGAAAACCAACCTTTTGGGAAAGCGAACCTTTTGGGAAAACCAACACAGTGGGAAAACAAACCTTGTGGGAAAACCAACCTTGCGGGAAAACCAACCTTGGGGGAAAGCAAACCTTGTGGGAAAACAAACCTTGTGGGGAAACAAACCTAGTAGGAAATCAAACCTTGTGAGAAAACAATCCTTGTGGGAAAACAAACCTTGTGGGGAAACAAACCTTGCGGGAAAACTAACCTTGTGGGAAAACAAACCCTGCGGGAAAACCAACCTTGTGGGAAAACCCACCTTGTGGGGAAACAAACCTTTCGGGAAAACTAACCTTGTGGGAAAACAAACCCTGCGGGAAAACCAACCTTGTGGGAAAACAAACCTTGTGGGAAAACAAACCTTGTGAGAAAACAAACCTTGTGGGAAAACCAACCTTATGGGGAAACAAACCCTGCGGGAAAACCAACCTTGTGGGAAAACCAACCTTGCGGGAATGCGAACCTTTTGGGAAAACCAACACAGTGGGAAAACAAACCTTGTGAGAAAACAATCCTTGTGGGAAAACAAACCTTGTGGGGAAACAAACCTTGTGGGGAAACAAACCTTGTGGGAAAACTAACCTTGTGGGAAAACAAACCTTGCGGGAAAACTAACCTTGTGGGAAAACAAAACCTGCGGGAAAACCAACCTTGTGGGAAAACCAACCTTGTGGGGAAACAAACCTTTCGGGAAAACCAACCTTGTGGGAAAACAAACCTTGTGGGAAAACAAACCTTGTGGGAAAACAAACCTTACGGGGAAAGCAACCCTGCGGGAAAACCAACCTTGTGGGAAAACCAACCTTGTGGGAAAGCGAACCTTTTGGGAAAACCATCACAGTGGGAAAACAAACCTTGTGGGAAAACCAACCTTGCGGGAAAACCAACCTTGTGGGAAAACAAACCTTGTGGGAGAACAAACCTTGTGGGAAAACAAACCTTATGCTGAAAGCAACCCTGCGGGAAAACCAACCTTGTGGGAAAACCAACCTTGTTGGAAAGCGAACCTTTTGGGAAAACCAACACAGTGGGAAAACAAACCTTGTGGGAAAACCAACCTTGCGGGAAAACAAACCTTGTGGGAAAACAAACCTTGTGGGAAAACAAACCTTGTGGGAAAACAAACCTTGTGGGAAAACAAACCTTGTGAGAAAACAAACCTTGTGGGAAAACAAACCTAGTGGGGAAACAAACCTTGTGGGGAAACAGACCTTGTGGGAAAACTAACCTTGTGGGAAAACAAACCTTGCGGGAAAACTAACCTTGTGGGAAAACAAACCCTGCGCGAAAACCAACCTTGTTGGAAAACCAACCTTGTGGGGGAACAAACCTTTCGGGAAAACAAACCTTGTGGGAAAACAAACCTTGTGGGAAAACAGACCTTGTGGGAAAACAAACCTTATGGGGAAAGCAACCCTGCGCGAAAACCAACCTTGTGGGAAAACCAACCTTGTGGGAAAGCGAACCTTTTGGGAAAACCAACACAGTGGAAACACAAACCTTGTGGGAAAACCAACCTTGCGGGAAAACCAACCTTGTGGGAAAACAAACCTTGTAGGAAAACAAACCTTGTGGGAAAACCAACCTTGTGGGAAAACAAACCTTATGGGAAAAAAAACCTTGTGGGGAAACAAACCTTGTGGGAAAACCAACCTTGCGGGAAAGCGAACCTTTTGGGAAAACCAACACAGTGGGAAAACAAACCTTGTGGGAAAACCAACCTTGCGGGAAAACCAACCTTGGGGGAAAACAAAGCTTGTGGGAAAACAAACCTTGTGGGAAAACCAACCTAGTGGGAAAAAACAACCTAGTGGGAAAACAAACCTTGTGAGAAAACAAACCTTGTGGGAAAACCAACCTTATGGGGAAAGCAACCCTGCGGGAAAACCAACCTTGTGGGAAAACCAACCTTCTGGGAAAGCGAACCTTTTGGGAAAACCAACACAGTGGGAAAACAAACCTTGTGGGAAAACCAACCTTGCGGGAAAACCAACCTTGGGGGATATAACAAGTATCTGGGGAAAAGATGCAGGGTTGAAACAGACGGCTCTCACGCTGGACTCAAATTGCCCTGTCACATTAATCTGTCTCCAGCCCAGCAATTTATGTTTTCTTAGAGCCTTTACAGTTGTGGGTTACAGCTGGGAAATCAGGGTTTCCGGATGGGGGTCTTGGGCCATCGTTTTACATTTTGTATTTAGTGTTACGTTATACTTCTGCGAATAAAGAGCTGTGTCCCGCTATCTCTCTGGGAATAAAGAACAGTGTGTTCGATCATAAGCCTCAAGAACGCTACCTATTAGATCAGAGATAACGGCTTATAACATCAGAAGAAACCCCGTTATAAAGTGGTGAACAGCGGTGTGTGATACGGATCTGACAACTTTAGCCGTTTAAGTGACATTCTTATTGCTCAAAGACCATGGCATTTTTGTGCAATCCACACACAGACATAGTGGAAATTTCAAAGATCGAAGAACTAAAGAAATGGCTGACGAATGTGGAAGTGACAATTGCTATGTGCAAACTTACTGACGAACAAGTGATGCCATTGCTAAAAACTAAGCTAAGAGGTGCAGTGGCGGATGGTCTTAGAGACATCGAAAGGACGCCTGAAGGAAGGGTTACAAGGTTTGTGGATCTGAAAGAAAAACTTTTGGACTGTTTCAAAGACGAGCTGGAACATCACCGCAGCTACGACTTCGGTCGGCTTTACACCATCAAGCTGATGCCAGGTCAAACCGTAGCGGATCTGAGTCACCATGTCCGTAGTGAGGTAGAAAAAATCTATGGCCCATTAACATCAGACCCAGCTTCGGGTCCAGAAATTGCGGCGATTCAGACCTTTTGCAGTGCCGTAAGAGACAATAAGGACATTTATCACTCCATCCTTAAAGCAAAACCAAAGACATTTAAAGACTGCGTCAGAGAAGCAAAAGAAGCTGAACGATTTTTACGGGCAGCATCCAGCGGAAGCGTCTCTTACCCGACTGTCGATGCCATAACAGACAGCATGAGACGAGTAACCTTTAAAGATAGGTCACACGGCGTAAGAAGGAGACACGACAGCGACAGCAGCTTTAGCGGGAGCAGAGAGAGAAGAACGTACACTCCGAGGCGTAGGGAGCCTCGTCATCAAAGCCCCATGTCTTCGTATTACGATGACGACCATAACGACCATTATAGTCCGTCCAAAGTCGAAAGGAGGCCGTCTGGCTCCGGACGTCATCGACAGGACCATGAGAGGTCGGATCGCAGAGGACTTCAATGCTACAGGTGCGGACACCTGTATCATAGAAAAGCGGAGTGCCGAGCGCCTGATAGCGTAGTTATGCGTTTCAAGCAGGAAACGAAACAGGAAAACTCCAACGGCAGACGAAAATAAGGGCCAAACCGTCTGCCGCCAAGAACACTGAATTTAAGGCCCCTAAGGACGCGTGTTTCGAACAAAGTGATAGTGTTAGTAGTGCAGTGCAAGAACATGATAATTATGATTTACATCATGCGAAAGAAGCGTTTTACGCAATTGTGCAGTTAGAAAACCAGTATCGGAGGATTTTGGTGGACACAGGAGCGTGCAAATCGGCCATTTCCGAAGTTGCGTTAAGGGAATGGGTTAGGTCCCCGAACATTCGAAGACCAAATAACCCCATTAGCATTCGAGCAGCTAACGGTGAGACTTTACCAACAACCGGTATATGCGATATTCCCATCCAAATCAACGGAAAAAGGTACAGGCACACTTTTATTGTTGTCCCATTGTTAACACCCAAGTTTATCCTCGGTTTTGACTTCCTATCATCTAACAAATTTCTGCTGGACTGCAAAAACAGAAATTTAATCAGCACTTTCAAAGATTCCGTAATTGATACCTGTGCTATTAACGCTGACGGTTCAGTAATTTCGGACCGGTGTGATGTACGTTGTTTGTCTAATTTTTCAATCCCAAGTAATTCGTTTTCTGATGTTGAGGGTGGGGTTGAGTTTGAAACAGGCACCATAGCAGTCTTTCACGGGGAAAGTCGGGTCAGTGCACACCTGATTTGCCCCGATCAGATGATAGAGTCACGGGAAAAAAGGGTTGTCATTCGTCTTAAAAATGGCAATTCCCACCCAATTACTTTTAAGCGTGACCAAATTCTTGGCCTTTTCCGTAGATTGGACCTAGATACTTTTTCTGTGCTTGGTAGTTTAGACCCAGTAGACGCTGGCATGTGCGACTCTGAAATTAGTTGCATGAAAACTGAAGGGAACATGTCTGCCCCCTGTAATGCGAGGACAGGAGAAAGCGGTAGTCTTGCTTCTGTTGGAAGTTTAGAAACGGGAATAGGAGGTACCCCTAGTTTTCCCAAGGTTCGGGAGGGTTTGAAAGGCGGTAGCCAGGTCCCCTCTCGAGGTCACGGTGCTGAGAAGTATGGTTCTCGCCCTCGCATAGGACGTGACAAAAGCAAGGTTGGTGAGGATTTCGAAAGCGGTAGCAACGTTTCCTTTCCGGGCCACGGTACCGAGAGAAAGAGCTCTCGCTTACCCAGTGGTGAAAATAAATGGACTTCACGTTCGGAATTCTTTGCTCAGTTTAAGCTTGACCACATACGTGAGCCAATGAAGGCAAAATTACGGTCAGTACTCTGGGATTTCAGGGACACTTTTGCAAAGGGTCTATTTGACGTGGGTAAGGGGGTTGACTTTATGGAAGCAAATCTCACGTTGTCGGATGAAAAGCCAATCTCTAGGAAACAGTTTCCGGTGCCCACCCATCTAGAAAATTTAGTCAAAGTTCATCTCGAAGAAATGAAAAAGGCAGGAATAATAGAAGAGTGCATTAGCCCTTTTTCTTTTCCAATCGTCGTTGTTAAAAAGGGCTCGAATAAAAAAGCGTCAGAACTGTCTGCCGCTGACATTCGTCTTGTGCTTGATTGTCGTCTCTTGAACAAAGTTGTTATTCCACCTGCTGTTCATACAGCTGACTACACAAAAATCTTCGAGAAAGCGCGAAACATGAAAGTAAAAAGCACGATTGATATCGCAACATCTTTTTATAACATCCGTTGCAGTAATAAGTCGAAAAATTATTTCAGTTTCGTTCTATTTGGAAAACAGTACTGTTTCAAGAGGATGGTTATGGGGTGTACTGCATCCCCGAGTCTACATCACATCATGATTGCCAAGATTTTTGGGCATATGGCAGGTGTAGAACCTTATGCTGATGATTTGTTATGTGGAAATCCGACGGATGGGGAGCACCTTTCCACATTGGAAGAAGTCTTTGCTGCTTGTCGGGAATACGACATCAGACTTAAAGGATCGAAATGCAATTTCTTTCGTACGGACGGAGTCAAGTTCTGTGGCCACAGTCTTAGCTCCGAAGGTATCGCGCCAGATCCCGAGAAGTTGCAAGGAATTCAAGACTTAGCTCCTCCCACTGATCGGAAGGGCCTCCAGAGCATCTTAGGAACTCTTGGATACTTCCGACGATACGTTCCACATTACAGCTCTATTTCCAAACCATTGTACAATCTTTTGCGCAAGGACGTCGAATTCAGTTGGAACAAAGATAAGGAGTTTGCATTTACCACACTGAAAGATCGACTCGTAAATGCACCTCTTCTTTCCTATCCAGATCTTTCGGGAAATGTTGATTTCGTGCTTCAGACCGACGCGAGCCTTCATGGCTTCTCGGGCCTTCTTCTGATGAAGCCGAGAGAGCCAGGAAGTAAGCTTGAACTCTTGGGCTGCTTCTCCAAAGCACGAGGTTCTGGCCAGTTAGCGTGGTCTATTATCGAAGCCGAAATGTATGCCTTGGTACTGTCTATAGAACACTGGAATCATCTTCTCTATGGGTCTTGTGGAAAGATTATCTGGATGACAGATAATTTCTCTCTTACGTACTTACGTAACGCGAAAATGAACGGAAGTCCGAGGCTTCTAAAGTGGATCTTGTCGCTTCAGCCTTATCATCTTCATTTTGTTCATGTCCCATCGGAAAAGAATTACTCGGATTCCCTGTCGCGCTACACGACCCAAATTCTTGATTTCTCCAGGTACCAGAAAAATCTGTGCAAAATTAGTTGGAATCCCACAATTGAAAAGGGCAATTCAGAGGATAATGTCATCAGTGCTGTGACAGCCACCGCACGTGTCTCCAGCCGTCATGCTAACGACCCCCCTGTAAATAATTCTCAGGTTTATTGGGGCATGGACACAGCAGACGGTAATTATCCGTATATTGACCTTCCCATTGTAAATGAGGCCGTTAGAAAATGCCCTATATTTAGCAAAATCGTGTTGGCTCTTAACAAGAAGGAATTGCCGAAAAAGTTGAAGAAATATCGACTGCAGAAAGGGTCTTTGTGGTATGACCCGGGAGTATGCAGCTCGGTATTGTCGGGTAATACGGATGGGTTTTCCCGTATTCGACAAGGAAGCTGTGATCTCGACGGCCGCGAGTCACGGCATGATTCGCAAGAATCCGGCGGTTTTGCCAACGAACTAGAAGCTCTGAGTACTCGCTCACACTCAGTAGTGAAAGGCGGAGCAGCAAAATCCGCCTGGGATGACTATAATTTCAGTGAAGGATCACTGCTAGTCATCCCTCCCAGTCTTGAAAGGACAGTGTTCAGGCTTGGCCATGAGCCTGGCCATCACTCTTTTGCCTTTACACTGAATCGGTTTCGAAAACTTTACCACTTTCAAGACGGTTTTGTAAGTAGACTTATGACGTTTGTTGACTCCTGTTTAGTCTGTCAACGTCGTAGCGAGTCTCGCACAATTATGCCGCCGATAGGCGAAGGATACTCGCCAAAGTATCCATGGCATATTACAGCGTGTGACGTCATCGGGCCACTTACTGAAAGTGATGGGAACAGGTACATCTTAGTTTGCGTTTGCCTGTTTACCCGATTCGTTGTTCGGTTTGTGCGAAACTTCGTCTCAAACTATTGCACAGGAATTTCCCCTAGGTATACACCAGCTTACTGTCCTAGCGCTAATAGCACAGAACGCGCGAATCGCGATATCAAACGTATGTTGTCGAAGCTAGTTCGAGCCAAACAGGATCGTTGGTCAAGCTCTCTCCAGCTTACTATCATGAACTTGAACAGCCAACAAAATCCTTCCGGCTTCTCTGCCAACTTTCTGGTTTACGGGCGAGAGCTGAGACAACAGTTTGAACTGTTAACGCATCCACCACCGAGGACGTATCATGAATTCGAAAATTATATTGTGTACCTACGTGAAACACTTTTCGACGCATATCAGCTTGCCGACGAGCACAGCACCGAAATTCGAATGGAACTTCGTCAAAAGTACAATCAGAGTAAAGTGTTTGATCGAGACATTGTTGAGGGTGACGTTGTGTTCATGCGAAACCACAAATTTCGGAAAACGGAAGGCTCGCTTGGTGACCGCTGGACTGGTCCAGTCGTTGTTCGCGAAGTGTTGAAAGGAAATCGGTTCGAAGTATCCGACATGGCAAATCGAAAAACTCGAATTGTCCACAAAAGCCATCTAAAACCTTTTAATAAGCTCACAATCAAAGATCAAATGGAATTTGATATGCGGTTACCCAGTAGTGAGGCCATCCCACCTATTCAACCAAATAAAGTTGCTCGAAACCCTGTTTCGTCTGTAATGCGACCACTGCAAACTTTCGAGCTACGCAATGCTTACGACTTGAGGGTAAACAGCAGCGTTTCTGTACCCTCAAAGCTCATACCGTACAAGCAACTAGCAATGCGTCGCCAAATGCTACTTCTTCGCTTTCTACGCACTCAGATTTTAACACTAACCAGCATGAAACTAGAACCAACCAGTATGTTACTAACCCAAGTAGGGCTAACAGTGGCAGAAATCTTTGACCTAGAAAGCCTATCTATTACGGAACTTAAGTTGCACTTAAGAGTACGACATTCTTTTGACCCATTGTGCTATCCTCAAATTTTTGTAACTGTTTCAGACTCAATGCCGATTATTCACTTTGCTGTATTTTATCGTTGCAAGTGCTATGTATTATTTACGATTTGTAGAATGAGTGATTGTGTGCGAATTTGTTGGGACAAATTTTGGGGGGTGGGAATTCTATAACAAGTATCTGGGGAAAAGATGCAGGGTTGAAACAGACGGCTCTCACGCTGGACTCAATTTGCCCTGTCACATTAATCTGTCTCCAGCCCAGCAATTTATGTTTTCTTAGAGCCTTTACAGTTGTGGGTTACAGCTGGGAAATCAGGGTTTCCGGATGGGGGTCTTGGGCCATCGTTTTACATTTTGTATTTAGTGTTACGTTATACTTCTGCGAATAAAGAGCTGTGTCCCGCTATCTCTCTGGGAATAAAGAACAGTGTGTTCGATCATAAGCCTCAAGAACGCTACCTATTAGATCAGAGATAACGGCTTATAACATCAGAAGAAACCCCGTTATAGGGAAAACAAACCTTGTGGGAAAACAAACCTTGTGGGGAAACAAACCTAGTGGGAAAACAATCCTTGTGGGAAAACAAACCTTGTGGGGAAACAAACCTTGCGGGAAAACTAAACTTGTGGGAAAACAAACCCTGCGGGAATACCAACCTTGTGGGAAAACCAACCTTGTGGGGAAACAAACCTTTCGGGAAAACAAACCTTGTGGGAAAACAAACCTTGTGGGAAAACAAACCTTGTGGGAAAACAAACCTTGTGGGAAAACAAACCTTGTGAGAAAACAAACCTTGTGGGGAAACAAACCTAGTGGGAAAACAAACCTTGTGAGAAAACAAACCTTGTGGGAAAACCAACCTTATGGGAAAACAAACCTAGTGGGAAAACAAACCTTGTGGGGAAACAAACCTTATGGGAAAACAAACCTTGTGGGGAAACAAACCTTGTGGGAAAACCAACCTTGCGGGAAAGCGAACCTTTTGGGAAAACCAACACAGTGGGAAAACAAACCTTGTGTTAAAACCAACCTTGCGGGAAAACCAAAATTGGTCGAAAAGAAAGCTTGTGGGAAAACAAACCTAGTGGGAAAACCAACCTAGTGGGAAAAACAACCTAGTGGGAAAACAAACCTTGTTTGAAAACAAACCTTGTGGGAAAACCAACCTTATGGGTAAAGCAACCCTGCGGGAAAACCAACCTTGTGGGAAAACCAACCTTGTGGGAAAGCGAACCTTTTGGGAAAACCAACCTTGTGGGAAAACAAACCTTGTGGGAAAACAAACCTTGTGGGAAAACAAACCTTATGGGAAAACAAACCTTGTGGGAAAACCAACCTTGCGGGAAAGCGAACCTTTTGGGAAAACCAACACAGTGGGAAAACAGACCTTGTGGGAAAACAAACCTTATGGGGAAAGCAACCCTGCGCGAAAACCAACCTTGTGGGAAAACCAACCTTGTGGGAAAGCGAACCTTTTGGGAAAACCAACACAGTGGGAACACAAACCTTGTGGGAAAACCAACCTTGCGGGAAAACCAACCTTGTGGGAAAACAAACCTTGTGGGAAAACAAACCTTGTGGGAAAACCAACCTTGTGGGAAAACAAACCTTATGGGAAAAAAAACCTTGTGGGGAAACAAACCTTGTGGGAAAACCAACCTTGCGGGAAAGCGAACCTTTTGGGAAAACCAACACAGTGGGAAAACAAACCTTGTGGGAAAACCAACCTTGCGGGAAAACCAACCTTGGGGGAAAACAAAGCTTGTGGGAAAACAAACCTTGTGGGAAAACCAACCTAGTGGGAAAAAACAGCCTAGTGGGAAAACAAACCTTGTGAGAAATCAAACCTTGTGGGAAAACCAACCTTATGGGGAAAGCAACCCTGCGGGAAAACCAACCTTGTGGGAAAACCAACCTTGTGGGAAAGCGAACCTTTTGGGAAAACCAACACAGTGGGAAAACAAACCTTGTGGGAAAACCAACCTTGCGGGAAAACCAACCTTGGGGGAAAACAAACCTTGTGGGAAAACAAACCTTGTGGGGAAACAAACCTAGTGGGAAAACAATCCTTGTGGGAAAACAAACCTTGTGGGGAAACAAACCTTGCGGGAAAACTAAACTTGTGGGAAAACAAACCCTGCGGGAATACCAACCTTGTGGGAAAACCAACCTTGTGGGGAAACAAACCTTTCGGGAAAACAAACCTTGTGGGAAAACAAACCTTGTGGGAAAACAAACCTTGTGGGAAAACAAACCTTGTGGGAAAACAAACCTTGTGAGAAAACAAACCTTGTGGGGAAACAAACCTAGTGGGAAAACAAACCTTGTGAGAAAACAAACCTTGTGGGAAAACCAACCTTATGGGAAAACAAACCTAGTGGGAAAACAAACCTTGTGGGGAAACAAACCTTATGGGAAAACAAACCTTGTGGGGAAACAAACCTTGTGGGAAAACCAACCTTGCGGGAAAGCGAACCTTTTGGGAAAACCAACACAGTGGGAAAACAAACCTTGTGTTAAAACCAACCTTGCGGGAAAACCAACCTTGGTCGAAAAGAAAGCTTGTGGGAAAACAAACCTAGTGGGAAAACCAACCTAGTGGGAAAAACAACCTAGTGGGAAAACAAACCTTGTTTGAAAACAAACCTTGTGGGAAAACCAACCTTATGGGTAAAGCAACCCTGCGGGAAAACCAACCTTGTGGGAAAACCAACCTTGTGGGAAAGCGAACCTTTTGGGAAAACCAACCTTGTGGGAAAACAAACCTTGTGGGAAAACAAACCTTGTGGGAAAACAAACCTTATGGGAAAACAAACCTTGTGGGAAAACCAACCTTGCGGGAAAGCGAACCTTTTGGGAAAACCAACACAGTGGGAAAACAAACCTTGTGGGAAAACCAACCTTGCGGGAAAACCAACCTTGGGGGAAAACAAAGCTTGTGGGAAAACAAACCTTGTGGGAAAGCGAACCTTTTGGGAAAACCAACACAGTGGGAACATAAACCTTGTGGGAAAACCAACCTTGCGGGAAAACCAACCTTGTGGGAAAACAAACCTTGTGGGAAAACAAACCTTGTGGGAAAACCAACCTTGTGGGAAAACAAACCTTATGGGAAAAAAAACCTTGTGGGGAAACAAACCTTGTGGGAAAACCAACCTTGCGGGAAAGCGAACCTTTTGGGAAAACCAACACAGTGGGAAAACAAACCTTGTGGGAAAACCAACCTTGCGGGAAAACCAACCTTGGGGGAAAACAAAGCTTGTGGGAAAACAAACCTTGTGGGAAAACCAACCTAGTGGGAAAAAACAACCTAGTGGGAAAACAAACCTTGTGAGAAAACAAACCTTGTGGGAAAACCAACCTTATGGGGAAAGCAACCCTGCGGGAAAACCAACCTTGTGGGAAAACCAACCTTGTGGGAAAGCGAACCTTTTGGGAAAACCAACACAGTGGGAAAACAAACCTTGTGGGAAAACCAACCTTGCGGGAAAACCAACCTTGGGGGAAAACAAACCTTGTGGGAAAACAAACCTTGTGGGGAAACAAACCTAGTGGGAAAACAATCCTTGTGGGAAAACAAATCTTGTGGGGAAACAAACCTTGCGGGAAAACTAAACTTGTGGGAAAACAAACCCTGCGGGAATACCAACCTTGTGGGAAAACCAACCTTGTGGGGAAACAAACCTTTCGGGAAAACTAACCTTGTGGGAAAACAAACCCTGCGGGAAAACCAACCTTGTGGGAAAACAAACCTTGTGGGAAAACAAACCTTGTGGGAAAACAAACCTTGTGAGAAAACAAACCTTGTGGGAAAACCAACCTTATGGGGAAACAAACCCTGCGGGAAAACCAACCTTGTGGGAAAACCAACCTTGCGGGAAAGCGAACCTTTTGGGAAAACCAACACAGTGGGAAAACAAACCTTGTGAGAAAACAATCCTTGTGGGAAAACAAACCTTGTGGGGAAACAAAACTTTTGGGGAAACAAACCTTGTGGGAAAACGAACCTTGTGGGAAAACAAACCTTGCGGGAAAACATACCTTGTGGGAAAACAAAACCTGCGGGAAAACCAGCCTTGTGGGAAAACCAACCTTGTGGGGAAACAAACCTTTCGGGAAAACCAACCTTGTGGGAAAACAAACCTTGTGGGAAAACAAACCTTGTGGGAAAACAAACCTTACGGGGAAAGCAACCCTGCGGGAAAACCAACCTTGTGGGAAAACCAACCTTGTGGGAAAGCGAACCTTTTGGGAAAACCAACACAGTGGGAAAACAAACCTTGTGGGAAAACCAACCTTGCGGGAAAACCAACCTTGGGGGAAAACAAAGCTTGTGGGAAAACAAACCTTGTGGGAAAACCAACCTAGTGGGAAAAAACAACCTAGTGGGAAAACAAACCTTGTGAGAAAACAAACCTTGTGGGAAAACCAACCTTATGGGGAAAGCAACCCTGCGGGAAAACCAACCTTGTGGGAAAACCAACCTTGTGGGAAAGCGAACCTTTTGGGAAAACCAACACAGTGGGAAAACAAACCTTGTGGGAAAACCAACCTTGCGGGAAAACCAACCTTGTGGGAAAACAAACCTTGTGGGAGAACAAACCTTGTGGGAAAACAAACCTTATGCTGAAAGCAACCCTGCGGGACAACCAACCTTGTGGGAAAACCAACCTTGTTGGAAAGCGAACCTTTTGGGAAAACCAACACAGTGGGAAAACAAACCTTGTGGGAAAACCAACCTTGCGGGAAAGCGAAACTTTTGGGAAAACCAACACAGTGGGAAAACAAACCTTGTGGGAAAACCAACCTTGCGGGAAAACCAACCTTGGGGGAAAACAAAGCTTGTGGGAAAACAAACCTTGTGGGAAAACCAACCTAGTGGGAAAAAACAACCTAGTGGGAAAACAAACCTTGTGAGAAAACAAACCTTGTGGGAAAACCAACCTTATGGGGAAAGCAACCCTGCGGGAAAACCAACCTTGTGGGAAAACCAACCTTGTGGGAAAGCGAACCTTTTGGGAAAACCAACACAGTGGGAAAACAAACCTTGTGGGAAAACCAACCTTGCGGGAAAACCAACCTTGGGGGAAAACAAACCTTGTGGGAAAACAAACCTTGTGGGGAAACAAACCTAGTGGGAAAACAATCCTTGTGGGAAAACAAACCTTGTGGGGAAACAAACCTTGCGGGAAAACTAAACTTGTGGGAAAACAAACCCTGCGGGAATACCAACCTTGTGGGAAAACCAACCTTGTGGGGAAACAAACCTTGTGAGAAAACAAACCTTGTGGGGAAACAAACCTAGTGGGAAAACAAACCTTGTGAGAAAACAAACCTTGTGGGAAAACCAACCTTATGGGAAAACAAACCTAGTGGGAAAACAAACCTTGTGGGGAAACAAACCTTATGGGAAAACAAACCTTGTGGGGAAACAAACCTTGTGGGAAAACCAACCTTGCGGGAAAGCGAACCTTTTGGGAAAACCAACACAGTGGGAAAACAAACCTTGTGTTAAAACCAACCTTGCGGGAAAACCAACCTTGGTCGAAAAGAAAGCTTGTGGGAAAACAAACCTAGTGGGAAAACCAACCTAGTGGGAAAAACAACCTAGTGGGAAAACAAACCTTGTTTGAAAACAAACCTTGTGGGAAAACCAACCTTATGGGTAAAGCAACCCTGCGGGAAAACCAACCTTGTGGGAAAACCAACCTTGTGGGAAAGCGAACCTTTTGGGAAAACCAACCTTGTGGGAAAACAAACCTTGTGGGAAAACAAACCTTGTGGGAAAACAAACCTTATGGGAAAACAAACCTTGTGGGAAAACCAACCTTGCGGGAAAGCGAACCTTTTGGGAAAACCAACACAGTGGGAAAACAAACCTTGTGGGAAAACCAACCTTGCGGGAAAACCAACCTTGGGGGAAAACAAAGCTTGTGGGAAAACAAACCTTGTGGGAAAGCGAACCTTTTGGGAAAACGAACACAGTGGGAACATAAACCTTGTGGGAAAACCAACCTTGCGGGAAAACCAACCTTGTGGGAAAACAAACCTTGTGGGAAAACAAACCTTGTGGGAAAACCAACCTTGTGGGAAAACAAACCTTATGGGAAAAAAAACCTTGTGGGGAAACAAACCTTGTGGGAAAACCAACCTTGCGGGAAAGCCAACCTTTTGGGAAAACCAACACAGTGGGAAAACAAACCTTGTGGGAAAACCAACCTTGCGGGAAAACCAACCTTGGGGGAAAACAAATCTTGTGGGGAAACAAACCTTGCGGGAAAACTAAACTTGTGGGAAAACAAACCCTGCGGGAATACCAACCTTGTGGGAAAACCAACCTTGTGGGGAAACAAACCTTTCGGGAAAACTAACCTTGTGGGAAAACAAACCCTGCGGGAAAACCAACCTTGTGGGAAAACAAACCTTGTGGGAAAACAAACCTTGTGGGAAAACAAACCTTGTGAGAAAACAAACCTTGTGGGAAAACCAACCTTATGGGGAAACAAACCCTGCGGGAAAACCAACCTTGTGGGAAAACCAACCTTGCGGGAAAGCGAACCTTTTGGGAAAACCAACACAGTGGGAAAACAAACCTTGTGAGAAAACAATCCTTGTGGGAAAACAAACCTTGTGGGGAAACAAACCTTTTGGGGAAACAAACCTTGTGGGAAAACTAACCTTGTGGGAAAACAAACCTTGCGGGAAAACATACCTTGTGGGAAAACAAAACCTGCGGGAAAACCAACCTTGTGGGAAAACCAACCTTGTGGGGAAACAAACCTTTCGGGAAAACCAACCTTGTGGGAAAACAAACCTTGTGGGAAAACAAACCTTGTGGGAAAACAAACCTTACGGGGAAAGCAACCCTGCGGGAAAACCAACCTTGTGGGAAAACCAACCTTGTGGGAAAGCGAACCTTTTGGGAAAACCAACACAGTGGGAAAACAAACCTTGTGGGAAAACCAACCTTGCGGGAAAACCAACCTTGGGGGAAAACAAAGCTTGTGGGAAAACAAACCTTGTGGGAAAACCAACCTAGTGGGAAAAAACAACCTAGTGGGAAAACAAACCTTGTGAGAAAACAAACCTTGTGGGAAAACCAACCTTATGGGGAAAGCAACCCTGCGGGAAAACCAACCTTGTGGGAAAACCAACCTTGTGGGAAAGCGAACCTTTTGGGAAAACCAACACAGTGGGAAAACAAACCTTGTGGGAAAACCAACCTTGCGGGAAAACCAACCTTGTGGGAAAACAAACCTTGTGGGAGAACAAACCTTGTGGGAAAACAAACCTTATGCTGAAAGCAACCCTGCGGGACAACCAACCTTGTGGGAAAACCAACCTTGTTGGAAAGCGAACCTTTTGGGAAAACCAACACAGTGGGAAAACAAACCTTGTGGGAAAACCAACCTTGCGGGAAAACCAACCTTGTGGGAAAACAAACCTTGTGGGAAAACAAACCTTGTGGGAAAACAAACCTTGTGGGAAAACAAACCTTGTGAGAAAACAAACCTTGTGGGAAAACAAACCTAGTGGGGAAACAAACCTTGTGGGGAAACTAACCTTGTGGGAAAACAAACCCTGCGGGAAAACCAACCTTGTTGGAAAACCAACCTTGTGGGGGAACAAACCTTTCGGGAAAACAAACCTTGTGGGAAAACAAACCTTGTGAGAAAACTAACCTTGTGGGAAAACAAACCTTGCGGGAAAACTAACCTTGTGGGAAAACAAACCCTGCGGGAAAACCAACCTTGTTGGAAAACCAACCTTGTGGGGGAACAAACCTTTCGGGAAAACAAACCTTGTGGGAAAACAAACCTTGTGGGAAAACAGACCTTGTGGGAAAACAAACCTTATGGGGAAAGCAACCCTGCGGGAAAACCAACCTTGTGGGAAAACCAACCTTGTGGGAAAGCGAACCTTTTGGGAAAACCAACACAGTGGGAACACAAACCTTGTGGGAAAACCAACCTTGCGGGAAAACCAACCTTGTGGGAAAACAAACCTTGTGGGAAAACAAACCTTGTGGGAAAACCAACCTTGTGGGAAAACAAACCTTATGGGAAAACAAACCTTGTGGGGAAACAAACCTTGTGGGAAAACCAACCTTGCGGGAAAGCGAACCTTTTGGGAAAACCAACACAGTGGGAAAACAAACCTTGTGGGAAAACCAACCTTGCGGGAAAACCAACCTTGGGGGAAAACAAAGCTTGTGGGAAAACAAACCTTGTGGGAAAACCAACCTAGTGGGAAAAAACAACCTAGTGGGAAAACAAACCTTGTGAGAAAACAAACCTTGTGGGAAAACCAACCTTATGGGGAAAGCAACCCTGCGGGAAAACCAACCTTGTGGGAAAACCAACCTTGTGGGAAAGCGAACCTTTTGGGAAAACCAACACAGTGGGAAAACAAACCTTGTGGGAAAACCAACCTTGCGGGAAAACCAACCTTGGGGGAAAACAAACCTTGTGGGAAAACAAACCTTGTGGGGAAACAAACCTAGTGGGAAAACAATCCTTGTGGGAAAACAAATCTTGTGGGGAAACAAACCTTGCGGGAAAACTAAACTTGTGGGAAAACAAACCCTGCGGGAATACCAACCTTGTGGGAAAACCAACCTTGTGGGGAAACAAACCTTTCGGGAAAACTAACCTTGTGGGAAAACAAACCCTGCGGGAAAACCAACCTTGTGGGAAAACAAAACTTGTGGGAAAACAAACCTTGTGGGAAAAAAAACCTTGTGAGAAAACAAACCTTGTGGGAAACCAACCTTATGGGGAAACAAACCCTGAGGGAAAACCAACCTTGTGGGAAAACCAACCTTGCGGGAAAGCGAACCTTTTGGGAAAACCAACACAGTGGGAAAACAAACCTTGTGAGAAAACAATCCTTGTGGGAAAACAAACCTTGTGGGGAAACAAACCTTTTGGGGAAACAAACCTTGTGGGAAAACTAACCTTGTGGGAAAACAAACCTTGCGGGAAAACATTCCTTGTGGGAAAACAAAACCTGCGGGAAAACCAACCTTGTGGGAAAACCAACCTTGTGGGGAAACAAACCTTTCGGGAAAACCAACCTTGTGGGAAAACAAACCTTGTTGGAAAACAAACCTTGTGGGAAAAAAAACCTTACGGGGAAAGCAACCCTGCGGGAAAACCAACCTTGTGGGAAAACCAACCTTGTGGGAAAGCGAACCTTTTGGGAAAACCAACACAGTGGGAAAACAAACCTTGTGGGAAAACCAACCTTGCGGGAAAACCAACCTTGTGGGAAAACAAACCTTGTGGGAGAACGAACCTTGTGGGAAAACAAACCTTATGCTGAAAGCAACCCTGCGGGAAAACCAACCTTGTGGGAAAACCAACCTTGTGGGAAAGCGAACCTTTTGGGAAAACCAACACAGTGGGAAAACAAACCTTGTGGGAAAACCAACCTTGCGGGAAAACCAACCTTGTGGGAAAACAAACCTTGTGGGAAAACAAACCTTGTGGGAAAACAAACCTTGTGGGAAAACAAACCTTGTGAGAAAACAAACCTTGTGGGAAAACAAACCTTGTGGGGAAACAAACCTTGTGGGGAAACAAACCTTGTGGGAAAACTAACCTTGTGGGAAAACAAACCTTGCGGGAAAACTAACCTTGTGGGAAAACAAACCCTGCGGGAAAACCAACCTTGTGGGAAAACCAACCTTGTGGGGGAACAAACCTTTCGGGAAAACAAACCTTGTGGGAAAACAAACCTTGTGGGAAAACAGACCTTGTGGGAAAACAAACCTTATGGGGAAAGCAACCCTGCGGGAAAACCAACCTTGTGGGAAAACCTACCTTGTGGGAAAGCGAACCTTTTGGGAAAACCAACACAGGGGGAACACAAACCTTGTGGGAAAACCAACCTTGTGGGAAAACCAACCTTGTGGGAAAACAAACCTTGTGGGAAAACAAACCTTGTGGGAAAACCAACCTTGTGGGAAAACAAACCTTATGGGAAAACAAACCTTGTGGGGAAACAAACCTTGTGGGAAAACCAACCTTGTGGGAAAGCGAACCTTTTGGGAAAACCAACACAGTGGGAAAACAAACCTTGTGGGAAAACCAACCTTGCGGGGAAACCAACCTTGGGGGAAAACAAAGCTTGTGGGAAAACAAACCTTGTGGGAAAACCAACCTAGTGGGAAAAAACAACCTAGTGGGAAAACAAACCTTGTGAGAAAACAAACCTTGTGGGAAAACCAACCTTATGGGGAAAGCAACCCTGCGGGAAAACCAACCTTGTGGGAAAACCAACCTTGTGGGAAAGCGAACCTTTTGGGAAAACCAACACAGTGGGAAAACAAACCTTGTGGGAAAACCAACCTTGCGGGAAAACCAACCTTGGGGGAAAACAAACCTTGTGGGAAAACAAACCTTGTGGGGAAACAAACCTAGTGGGAAAACAATCCTTGTGGGAAAACAAACCTTGTGGGGAAACAAACCTTGCGGGAAAACTAAACTTGTGGGAAAACAAACCCTGCGGGAATACCAACCTTGTGGGAAAACCAACCTTGTGGAGAAACAAACCTTTCGGGAAAACAAACCTTGTGGGAAAACAAACCTTGTGGGAAAACAAACCTTGTGGGAAAACAAACCTTGTGGGAAAACAAACCTTGTGAGAAAACAAACCTTGTGGGGAAACAAACCTAGTGGGAAAACAAACCTTGTGAGAAAACAAACCTTGTGGGAAAACCAACCTTATGGGAAAACAAACCTAGTGGGAAAACAAACCTTGTGGGGAAACAAACCTATGGGAAAACAAACCTTGTGGGGAAACAAACCTTGTGGGAAAACAAACCTTGTGGGAAAACAAACCTTGTGAGAAAACAAACCTTGTGGGGAAACAAACCTAGTGGGAAAACAAACCTTGTGGGGAAACAAACCTTGTGGGAAAACAAACCTTGTGGGAAAACAAACCTTGTGAGAAAACAAACCTTGTGGGGAAACAAACCTAGTGGGAAAACAAACCTTGTGGGGAAACAAACCTGATGGGAAAACCAACCTTGGTCGAAAACAAAGCTTGTGGGAAAACAAACCTAGTGGGAAAACCAACCTAGTGGGAAAAACAACCTAGTGGGAAAACAAACCTTGTTTGAAAACAAACCTTGTGGGAAAACCAACCTTATGGGTAAAGCAACCCTGCGGGAAAACCAACCTTGTGGGAAAACCAACCTTGTGGGAAAGCGAACCTTTTGGGAAAACCAACCTTGTGGGAAAACAAACCTTGTGGGAAAACAAACCTTGTGGGAAAACAAACCTTATGGGAAAACAAACCTTGTGGGGAAACAAACCTTGTGGGAAAACCAACCTTGCGGGAAAGCGAACCTTTTGGGAAAACCAACACAGTGGGAAAACAAACCTTGTGGGAAAACCAACCTTGCGGGAAAACCAACCTTGGGGGAAAAAAAAGCTTGTGGGAAATCAAACCTTGTGGGAAAACCAACCTAGTGGGAAAAACAACCTAGTGGGAAAACAAACCTTGTGAGAAAACAAACCTTGTGGGAAAACCAACCTTATGGGGAAAGCAACCCTGCGGGAAAACCAACCTTGTGGGAAGACCAACCTTGTGGGAAAGCGAACCTTTTGGGAAAACCAACACAGTGGGAAAACAAACCTTGTGGGAAAACCAACCTTGCGGGAAGACCAACCTTGGGGGAAAACAAACCTTGTGGGAAAACAAACCTTGTGAGAAAACAAACCTTGTGGGGAAACAAACCTAGTGGGAAAACAAACCTTGTGAGAAAACAAACCTTGTGGGAAAACCAACCTTATGGGAAAACAAACCTAGTGGGAAAACAAACCTTGTGGGGAAACAAACCTTATGGGAAAACAAACCTTGTGGGAAAACCAACCTTGCGGGATAGCGAACCTTTTGAGAAAACCAACACAGTGGGAAAACAAACCTTGTGTTAAAACCAACCTTGCGGGAAAACCAACCTTGGGGGAAAACAAAGCTTGTGGGAAAACAAACCTAGTGGGAAAAACCAACCTAGTGGGAAAAACAACCTAGTGGGAAAACAAACCTTGTGAGAAAACGAACCTTGTGGGAAAACCAACCTTATGGGTAAAGCAACCCTGCGGGAAAACCAACCTTGTGGGAAAACAAACCCTGCGGGAAAACCAACCTTGTGGGAAAACAAAACTTGTGGGAAAACAAACCTTGTGGGAAAAAAAACCTTGTGAGAAAACAAACCTTGTGGGAAACCAACCTTATGGGGAAACAAACCCTGAGGGAAAACCAACCTTGTGGGAAAACCAACCTTGCGGGAAAGCGAACCTTTTGGGAAAACCAACACAGTGGGAAAACAAACCTTGTGAGAAAACAATCCTTGTGGGAAAACAAACCTTGTGGGGAAACAAACCTTTTGGGGAAACAAACCTTGTGGGAAAACTAACCTTGTGGGAAAACAAACCTTGCGGGAAAACATTCCTTGTGGGAAAACAAAACCTGCGGGAAAACCAACCTTGTGGGAAAACCAACCTTGTGGGGAAACAAACCTTTCGGGAAAACCAACCTTGTGGGAAAACAAACCTTGTTGGAAAACAAACCTTGTGGGAAAAAAAACCTTACGGGGAAAGCAACCCTGCGGGAAAACCAACCTTGTGGGAAAACCAACCTTGTGGGAAAGCGAACCTTTTGGGAAAACCAACACAGTGGGAAAACAAACCTTGTGGGAAAACCAACCTTGCGGGAAAACCAACCTTGTGGGAAAACAAACCTTGTGGGAGAACGAACCTTGTGGGAAAACAAACCTTATGCTGAAAGCAACCCTGCGGGAAAACCAACCTTGTGGGAAAACCAACCTTGTGGGAAAGCGAACCTTTTGGGAAAACCAACACAGTGGGAAAACAAACCTTGTGGGAAAACCAACCTTGCGGGAAAACCAACCTTGTGGGAAAACAAACCTTGTGGGAAAACAAACCTTGTGGGAAAACAAACCTTGTGGGAAAACAAACCTTGTGAGAAAACAAACCTTGTGGGAAAACAAACCTTGTGGGGAAACAAACCTTGTGGGGAAACAAACCTTGTGGGAAAACTAACCTTGTGGGAAAACAAACCTTGCGGGAAAACTAACCTTGTGGGAAAACAAACCCTGCGGGAAAACCAACCTTGTGGGAAAACCAACCTTGTGGGGGAACAAACCTTTCGGGAAAACAAACCTTGTGGGAAAACAAACCTTGTGGGAAAACAGACCTTGTGGGAAAACAAACCTTATGGGGAAAGCAACCCTGCGGGAAAACCAACCTTGTGGGAAAACCTACCTTGTGGGAAAGCGAACCTTTTGGGAAAACCAACACAGGGGGAACACAAACCTTGTGGGAAAACCAACCTTGTGGGAAAACCAACCTTGTGGGAAAACAAACCTTGTGGGAAAACAAACCTTGTGGGAAAACCAACCTTGTGGGAAAACAAACCTTATGGGAAAACAAACCTTGTGGGGAAACAAACCTTGTGGGAAAACCAACCTTGTGGGAAAGCGAACCTTTTGGGAAAACCAACACAGTGGGAAAACAAACCTTGTGGGAAAACCAACCTTGCGGGGAAACCAACCTTGGGGGAAAACAAAGCTTGTGGGAAAACAAACCTTGTGGGAAAACCAACCTAGTGGGAAAAAACAACCTAGTGGGAAAACAAACCTTGTGAGAAAACAAACCTTGTGGGAAAACCAACCTTATGGGGAAAGCAACCCTGCGGGAAAACCAACCTTGTGGGAAAACCAACCTTGTGGGAAAGCGAACCTTTTGGGAAAACCAACACAGTGGGAAAACAAACCTTGTGGGAAAACCAACCTTGCGGGAAAACCAACCTTGGGGGAAAACAAACCTTGTGGGAAAACAAACCTTGTGGGGAAACAAACCTAGTGGGAAAACAATCCTTGTGGGAAAACAAACCTTGTGGGGAAACAAACCTTGCGGGAAAACTAAACTTGTGGGAAAACAAACCCTGCGGGAATACCAACCTTGTGGGAAAACCAACCTTGTGGAGAAACAAACCTTTCGGGAAAACAAACCTTGTGGGAAAACAAACCTTGTGGGAAAACAAACCTTGTGGGAAAACAAACCTTGTGGGAAAACAAACCTTGTGAGAAAACAAACCTTGTGGGGAAACAAACCTAGTGGGAAAACAAACCTTGTGAGAAAACAAACCTTGTGGGAAAACCAACCTTATGGGAAAACAAACCTAGTGGGAAAACAAACCTTGTGGGGAAACAAACCTATGGGAAAACAAACCTTGTGGGGAAACAAACCTTGTGGGAAAACAAACCTTGTGGGAAAACAAACCTTGTGAGAAAACAAACCTTGTGGGGAAACAAACCTAGTGGGAAAACAAACCTTGTGGGGAAACAAACCTTGTGGGAAAACAAACCTTGTGGGAAAACAAACCTTGTGAGAAAACAAACCTTGTGGGGAAACAAACCTAGTGGGAAAACAAACCTTGTGGGGAAACAAACCTGATGGGAAAACCAACCTTGGTCGAAAACAAAGCTTGTGGGAAAACAAACCTAGTGGGAAAACCAACCTAGTGGGAAAAACAACCTAGTGGGAAAACAAACCTTGTTTGAAAACAAACCTTGTGGGAAAACCAACCTTATGGGTAAAGCAACCCTGCGGGAAAACCAACCTTGTGGGAAAACCAACCTTGTGGGAAAGCGAACCTTTTGGGAAAACCAACCTTGTGGGAAAACAAACCTTGTGGGAAAACAAACCTTGTGGGAAAACAAACCTTATGGGAAAACAAACCTTGTGGGGAAACAAACCTTGTGGGAAAACCAACCTTGCGGGAAAGCGAACCTTTTGGGAAAACCAACACAGTGGGAAAACAAACCTTGTGGGAAAACCAACCTTGCGGGAAAACCAACCTTGGGGGAAAAAAAAGCTTGTGGGAAATCAAACCTTGTGGGAAAACCAACCTAGTGGGAAAAACAACCTAGTGGGAAAACAAACCTTGTGAGAAAACAAACCTTGTGGGAAAACCAACCTTATGGGGAAAGCAACCCTGCGGGAAAACCAACCTTGTGGGAAGACCAACCTTGTGGGAAAGCGAACCTTTTGGGAAAACCAACACAGTGGGAAAACAAACCTTGTGGGAAAACCAACCTTGCGGGAAGACCAACCTTGGGGGAAAACAAACCTTGTGGGAAAACAAACCTTGTGAGAAAACAAACCTTGTGGGGAAACAAACCTAGTGGGAAAACAAACCTTGTGAGAAAACAAACCTTGTGGGAAAACCAACCTTATGGGAAAACAAACCTAGTGGGAAAACAAACCTTGTGGGGAAACAAACCTTATGGGAAAACAAACCTTGTGGGAAAACCAACCTTGCGGGATAGCGAACCTTTTGAGAAAACCAACACAGTGGGAAAACAAACCTTGTGTTAAAACCAACCTTGCGGGAAAACCAACCTTGGGGGAAAACAAAGCTTGTGGGAAAACAAACCTAGTGGGAAAAACCAACCTAGTGGGAAAAACAACCTAGTGGGAAAACAAACCTTGTGAGAAAACGAACCTTGTGGGAAAACCAACCTTATGGGTAAAGCAACCCTGCGGGAAAACCAACCTTGTGGGAAAACCAACCTTGTGGGAAAGCGAACCTTTTGGGAAAACCAACACAGTGGGAAAACAAACCTTGTGGGAAAACCAACCTTGCGGGAAAACCAACCTTGGGGGAAAACAAACCTTGTCTGAAAACAAACCTTGTGGGGAAACAAACCTAGTGGGAAAACAATCCTTGTGGGAAAACAAATCTTGTGGGAAAACAAAACCTGCGGGAAAACCAACCTTGTGGGAAAACAAACCTTGTGGGAAAACCAACCTTATGGGAAAACAAACCTAGTGGGAAAACAAACCTTGTGGGGAAACAAACCTATGGGAAAACAAACCTTGTGGGGAAACAAACCTTGTGGGAAAACAAACCTTGTGGGAAAACAAACCTTGTGAGAAAAACCAACACAGTGGGAAAACAAACCTTGTGGGAAAACCAACCTTGCGGGAAAACCAACCTTGGGGGAAAACAAAGCTTGTGGGAAAACAAACCTTGTGGGAAAACCAACCTAGTGGGAAAAAACAACCTAGTGGGAAAACAAACCTTGTGAGAAAACAAACCTTGTGGGAAAACCAACCTTATGGGGAAAGCAACCCTGCGGGAAAACCAACCTTGTGGGAAAACCAACCTTGTGGGAAAGCGAACCTTTTGGGAAAACCAACACAGTGGGAAAACAAACCTTGTGGGAAAACCAACCTTGCGGGAAAACCAACCTTGGGGGAAAACAAACCTTGTGGGAAAACAAACCTTGTGGGGAAACAAACCTAGTGGGAAAACAATCCTTGTGGGAAAACAAATCTTGTGGGGAAACAAACCTTGCGGGAAAACTAAACTTGTGGGAAAACAAACCCTGCGGGAATACCAACCTTGTGGGAAAACCAACCTTGTGGGGAAACAAACCTTTCGGGAAAACTAACCTTGTGGGAAAACAAACCCTGCGGGAAAACCAACCTTGTGGGAAAACAAAACTTGTGGGAAAACAAACCTTGTGGGAAAACAAACCTTGTGAGAAAACAAACCTTGTGGGAAAACCAACCTTATGGGGAAACAAACCCTGCGGGAAAACCAACCTTGTGGGAAAACCAACCTTGCCGGAAAGCGAACCTTTTGGGAAAACCAACACAGTGGGAAAACAAACCTTGTGAGAAAACAATCCTTGTGGGAAAACAAACCTTGTGGGGAAACAAACCTTTTGGGGAAACAAACCTTGTGGGAAAACTAACCTTGTGGGAAAACAAACCTTGCGGGAAAACATTCCTTGTGGGAAAACAAAACCTGCGGGAAAACCAACCTTGTGGGAAAACCAACCTTGTGGGGAAACAAACCTTTCGGGAAAACCAACCTTGTGGGAAAACAAAAGTTGTGGGAAAACAAACCTTGTGGGAAAACAAACCTTACGGGGAAAGCAACCCTGCGGGAAAACCAACCTTGTGGGAAAACCAACCTTGTGGGAAAGCGAACCTTTTGGGAAAACCAACACAGTGGGAAAACAAACCTTGTGGGAAAACCAACCTTGCGGGAAAACCAACCTTGTGGGAAAACAAACCTTGTGGGAGAACGAACCTTGTGGGAAAACAAACCTTATGCTGAAAGCAACCCTGCGGGAAAACCAACCTTGTGGGAAAACCAACCTTGTGGGAAAGCGAACCTTTTGGGAAAACCAACACAGTGGGAAAACAAACCTTGTGGGAAAACCAACCTTGCGTGAAAACCAACCTTGTGGGAAAACAAACCTTGTGGGAAAACAAACCTTGTGGGAAAACAAACCTTGTGGGAAAACAAACCTTGTGAGAAAACAAACCTTGTGGGAAAACAAACCTTGTGGGGAAACAAACCTTGTGGGGAAACAAACCTTGTGGGAAAGCTAACCTTGTGGGAAAACAAACCTTGCGGGAAAACTAACCTTGTGGGAAAACAAACCCTGCGGGAAAACCAACCTTGTGGGAAAACCAACCTTGTGGGGGAACAAACCTTTCGGGAAAACAAACCTTGTGGGAAAACAAACCTTGTGGGAAAACAGACCTTGTGGGAAAACAAACCTTATGGGGAAAGCAACCCTGCGGGAAAACCAACCTTGTGGGAAAACCTACCTTGTGGGAAAGCGAACCTTTTGGGAAAACCAACACAGGGGGAACACAAACCTTGTGGGAAAACCAACCTTGTGGGAAAACCAACCTTGTGGGAAAACAAACCTTGTGGGAAAACAAACCTTGTGGGAAAACCAACCTTGTGGGAAAACAAACCTTATGGGAAAACAAACCTTGTGGGGAAACAAACCTTGTGGGAAAACCAACCTTGCGGGAAAGCGAACTTTTTGGGAAAACCAACACAGTGGGAAAACAAACCTTGTGGGAAAACCAACCTTGCGGGAAAACCAACCTTGGGGGAAAACAAAGCTTGTGGGAAAACAAACCTTGTGGGAAAACCAACCTAGTGGGAAAAAACAACCTAGTGGGAAAACAAACCTTGTGAGAAAACAAACCTTGTGGGAAAACCAACCTTATGGGGAAAGCAACCCTGCGGGAAAACCAACCTTGTGGGAAAACCAACCTTGTGGGAAAGCGAACCTTTTGGGAAAACCAACACAGTGGGAAAACAAACCTTGTGGGAAAACCAACCTTGCGGGAAAACCAACCTTGGGGGAAAACAAACCTTGTGGGAAAACAAACCTTGTGGGGAAACAAACCTAGTGGGAAAACAATCCTTGTGGGAAAACAAACCTTGTGGGGAAACAAACCTTGCGGGAAAACTAAACTTGTGGGAAAACAAACCCTGCGGGAATACCAACCTTGTGGGAAAACCAACCTTGTGGAGAAACAAACCTTTCGGGAAAACAAACCTTGTGGGAAAACAAACCTTGTGGGAAAACAAACCTTGTGGGAAAACAAACCTTGTGGGAAAACAAACCTTGTGAGAAAACAAACCTTGTGGGGAAACAAACCTAGTGGGAAAACAAACCTTGTGAGAAAACAAACCTTGTGGGAAAACCAACCTTATGGGAAAACAAACCTAGTGGGAAAACAAACCTTGTGGGGAAACAAACCTATGGGAAAACAAACCTTGTGGGGAAACAAACCTTGTGGGAAAACAAACCTTGTGGGAAAACAAACCTTGTGAGAAAACAAACCTTGTGGGGAAACAAACCTAGTGGGAAAACAAACCTTGTGGGGAAACAAACCTTGTGGGAAAACAAACCTTGTGGGAAAACAAACCTTGTGGGAAAACAAACCTTGTGAGAAAACAAACCTTGTGGGGAAACAAACCTAGTGGGAAAACAAACCTTGTGGGGAAACAAACCTGATGGGAAAACCAACCTTGGTCGAAAACAAAGCTTGTGGGAAAACAAACCTAGTGGGAAAACCAACCTAGTGGGAAAAACAACCTAGTGGGAAAACAAACCTTGTTTGAAAACAAACCTTGTGGGAAAACCAACCTTATGGGTAAAGCAACCCTGCGGGAAAACCAACCTTGTGGGAAAACCAACCTTGTGGGAAAGCGAACCTTTTGGGAAAACCAACCTTGTGGGAAAACAAACCTTGTGGGAAAACAAACCTTGTGGGAAAACAAACCTTATGGGAAAACAAACCTTGTGGGGAAACAAACCTTGTGGGAAAACCAACCTTGCGGGAAAGCGAACCTTTTGGGAAAACCAACACAGTGGGAAAACAAACCTTGTGGGAAAACCAACCTTGCGGGAAAACCAACCTTGGGGGAAAAAAAAGCTTGTGGGAAATCAAACCTTGTGGGAAAACCAACCTAGTGGGAAAAACAACCTAGTGGGAAAACAAACCTTGTGAGAAAACAAACCTTGTGGGAAAACCAACCTTATGGGGAAAGCAACCCTGCGGGAAAACCAACCTTGTGGGAAGACCAACCTTGTGGGAAAGCGAACCTTTTGGGAAAACCAACACAGTGGGAAAACAAACCTTGTGGGAAAACCAACCTTGCGGGAAGACCAACCTTGGGGGAAAACAAACCTTGTGGGAAAACAAACCTTGTGAGAAAACAAACCTTGTGGGGAAACAAACCTAGTGGGAAAACAAACCTTGTGAGAAAACAAACCTTGTGGGAAAACCAACCTTATGGGAAAACAAACCTAGTGGGAAAACAAACCTTGTGGGGAAACAAACCTTATGGGAAAACAAACCTTGTGGGGAAACAAACCTTGTGGGAAAACCAACCTTGCGGGATAGCGAACCTTTTGAGAAAACCAACACAGTGGGAAAACAAACCTTGTGTTAAAACCAACCTTGCGGGAAAACCAACCTTGGGGGAAAACAAAGCTTGTGGGAAAACCAACCTAGTGGGAAAAACCAACCTAGTGGGAAAAACAACCTAGTGGGAAAACAAACCTTGTGAGAAAACAAACCTTGTGGGAAAACCAACCTTATGGGTAAAGCAACCCTGCGGGAAAACCAACCTTGTGGGAAAACCAACCTTGTGGGAAAGCGAACCTTTTGGGAAAACCAACACAGTGGGAAAACAAACCTTGTGGGAAAACCAACCTTGCGGGAAAACCAACCTTGGGGGAAAGCAAACCTTGTGGGAAAACAAACCTTGTGGGGAAACAAACCTAGTCGGAAATCAAACCTTGTGAGAAAACAAACCTTGTGGGGAAACAAACCTTGCGGGAAAACTAACCTTGTGGGAAAACAAACCCTGCGGGAAAACCAACCTTGTGGGAAAACCCACCTTGTGGGGAAACAAACCTTTCGGGAAAACTAACCTTGTGGGAAAACCAACCTTGTGGGAAAACCAACCTTATGGGTAAAGCAACCCTGCGGGAAAACCAACCTTGTGGGAAAACCAACCTTGTGGGAAAGCGAACCTTTTGGGAAAACCAACACAGTGGGAAAACAAACCTTGTGGGAAAACCAACCTTGCGGGAAAACCAACCTTGGGGGAAAGCAAACCTTGTGGGAAAACAAACCTTGTGGGGAAACAAACCTAGTAGGAAATCAAACCTTGTGAGAAAACAATCCTTGTGGGAAAACAAACCTTGTGGGGAAACAAACCTTGCGGGAAAACTAACCTTGTGGGAAAACAAACCCTGCGGGAAAACCAACCTTGTGGGAAAACCCACCTTGTGGGGAAACAAACCTTTCGGGAAAACTAACCTTGTGGGAAAACAAACCTTGTTGAAAAACAAACCTTGTGAGAAAACAAACCTTGTGGGAAAACCAACCTTATGGGGAAACAAACCCTGCGGGAAAACCAACCTTGTGGGAAAACCAACCTTGCGGGAAAGCGAACCTTTTGGGAAAACCAACACAGTGGGAAAACAAACCTTGTGAGAAAACAATCCTTGTGGGAAAACAAACCTTGTGGGGAAACAAACCTTGTGGGGAAACAAACCTTGTGGGAAAACTAACCTTGTGGGAAAACAAACCTTGCGGGAAAACTAACCTTGTGGGAAAACAAAACCTGCGGGAAAACCAACCTTGTGGGAAAACCAACCTTGTGGGGAAACAAACCTTGTGGGAAAACAAACCTTATGGGGAAAGCAACCCTGCGGGAAAACCAACCTTGTGGGAAAACCAACCTTGTGGGAAAGCGAACCTTTTGGGAAAACCAACACAGTGGGAAAACAAACCTTGTGGGAAAACCAACCTTGCGGGAAAACCAACCTTGTGGGAAAACAAACCTTGTGGGAGCACAAACCTTGTGGGAAAACAAACCTTATGGGGAAAGCAACCCTGCGGGAAAACCAACCTTGTGGGAAAACCAACCTTGTGGGAAAGTGAACCTTTTGGGAAAACCAACACAGTGGGAAAACAAACCTTTTATGAAAACCAACCTTGCGGGAAAACCAACCTTGTGGGAAAACAAACCTTGTGGGAGAACAAACCTTGTGGGAAAACAAACCTTATGCTGAAAGCAACCCTGCGGGAAAACCAACCTTGTGGGAAAACCATCCTTGTGGGAAAGCGAACCTTTTGGGAAAACCAACACAGTGGGAAAACAAACCTTGTGGGAAAACCAACCTTGCGGGAAAACCAACCTTGTGGGAAAACAAACCTTGTGGGAAAACAAACCTTGTGGGAAAACAAACCTTGTGGGAAAACAAACCTTATGGGAAAACAAACCTTGTGGGGAAACAAACCTTGTGGGAAAACCAACCTTGCGGGAAAGCGAACCTTTTGGGAAAACCAACACAGAGGGAAAACAAACCTTGTGGGAAAACCAACCTTGCGGGAAAACCAACCTTGGGGGAAAAAAAAGCTTGTGGGAAATCAAACCTTGTGGGAAAACCAACCTAGTGGGAAAAACAACCTAGTGGGAAAACAAACCTTGTGAGAAAACAAACCTTGTGGGAAAACCAACCTTATGGGGAAAGCAACCCTGCGGGAAAACCAACCTTGTGGGAAGACCAACCTTGTGGGAAAGCGAACCTTTTGGGAAAACCAACACAGTGGGAAAACAAACCTTGTGGGAAAACCAACCTTGCGGGAAAACCAACCTTGGGGGAAAACAAACCTTGTGGGAAAACAAACCTTGTGGGGAAACAAACCTAGTGGGAAAACAATCCTTGTGGGAAAACAAACCTTGTGGGGAAACAAACCTTGCGGGAAAACTAACCTTGTGGGAAAACAAACCCTGCGGGAATACCAACCTTGTGGGAAAACCAACCTTGTGGGGAAACAAACCTTTCGGGAAAACCAACCTTGTGGGAAAACAAACCTTGTGGGAAAACAAACCTTGTGGGAAAACAAACCTTGTGGGAAAACAACCTTGTGAGAAAACAAACCTTGTGGGGAAACAAACCTAGTGGGAAAACAAACCTTGTGAGAAAACAAACCTTGTGGGAAAACCAACCTTATGGGAAAACAAACCTAGTGGGAAAACAAACCTTGTGGGGAAACAAACCTTTCGGGAAAACCAACCTTGTGGGAAAACAAACCTTGTGGGAAAACAAACCTTGTGGGAAAACAAACCTTGTGGGAAAACAAACCTTATGGGAAAACAAACCTTGTGGGGAAACAAACCTTGTGGGAAAACCAACCTTGCGGGAAAGCGAACCTTTTGGGAAAACCAACACAGTGGGAAAACAAACCTTGTGTTAAAACCAACCTTGCGGGAAAACCAACCTTGGGGGAAAACAAAGCTTGTGGGAAAACAAACCTTGTGGGAAAACCAACCTAGTGGGAAAAACAACCTAGTGGGAAAACAAACCTTGTGAGAAAACAAACCTTGTGGGAAAACGAACCTTTTGGGAAAACCAACACAGTGGGAAAACAAACCTTGTGAGAAAACAATCCTTGTGGGAAAACAAACCTTGTGGGAAAACAAACCTTGTGGGAAAACAAACCTTGCGGGAAAGCGAACCTTTTGGGAAAACCAACACAGTGGGAAAACAAACCTTTTGAGAAAACAATCCTTGTGGGAAAACAAACCTTGTGGGGAAACAAACCTTGTGGGGAAACAAACCTTGTGGGAAAACTAACCTTGTGGGAAAACAAACCTTGTGGGAAAACCAACCTTATGGGGAAAGCAATCCTGCGGGAAAACCAACCTTGTGGGAAAACCAACCTTGTGGGAAAGCGAACCTTTTGGGAAAACCAACATAGTGGGAAAAAAACCTTGTGGGAAAACCAACCTTGCGGGAAAACCAACCTTGGGGGAAAACAAACCTTGTGGGAAAACAAACCTTGTGGGGAAACAAACCTAGTGGGAAAACAAACCTTGTGAGAAAACAATCCTTGTGAGAAAACAAACCTTGGGGGGAAACAAACCTTGTGGGAAAACCAACCTTGTGGGGAAACAAACCTTTCGGGAAAACTAACCTTGTGGGAAAACAAACCTTGCGGGAAAACTAAACTTGTGGGAAAACAAACCCTGCGGGAATACCAACCTTGTGGGAAAACCAACCTTGTGGGGAAACATACCTTTCGGGAAAACAAACCTTGTGGGAAAACAAACCTTGTGGGAAAACAAACCTTGTGGGAAAACAAGCCTTGTGGGAAAACAAACCTTGTGAGAAAACAAACCTTGTGGGGAAACAAACCTAGTGGGAAAACAAACCTTGTGAGAAAACAAACCTTGTGGGAAAACCTACCTTATGGGAAAACAAACCCAGTGGGAAAACAAACCTTGTGGGGAAACAAACCTTATGAGAAAACAAACCTTGTGGGGAAACAAACCTTGTGGGAAAACCAACCTTGCGGGAAAACGAACCTTTTGGGAAAACCAACACAGTGGGAAAACAAACATTTGTTAAAACCAATCTTGCGGGAAAACCAACCTTGGGGGAAAACAAAGCTTGTGGGAAAACAAACCTTGTGGGAAAACCAACCTAGTCGGAAAAACAACCTAGTGGGAAAACAAACCTTGTGAGAAAACAAACCTTGTGGGAAAACCAACCTTATGGGTAAACCAACCTTGGGGGAAAACAAACCTTGTGGGAAAACAAACCTTGTGGGAAAACAAACCTTGTGGGGAAACAAACCTTGTGGGGAAACAAACCTTGTGGGAAAACTAACCTTGTGGGAAAACAAACCTTGCGGGAAAACTAACCTTGTGGGAAAACAAACCCTGCGGGAAAACCAACCTTGTGGGAAAACCAACCTTGTGGGGAAACAAACCTTTCGGGAAAACCAACCTTGTGGGAAAACCAACCTTGTGGAAAAGCGAACCTTATGGGAAAACCAACACAGTGGAAAAACAAACCTTTTGGGAAAACCAACCTTGCGGGAAAACCTACCTTGTGGGAAAACAAACCTTGTGGGAAAACAAACCTTGTGGGAAAACAAACCTTGTGGGAAAACAAACCTTATGGGAAAACAAACCTTGTGGGGAAACAAACCTTGTGGGAAAACCAACCTTGCGGGAAAGCGAACCTTTTGGGAAAACCAACACAGTGGGAAAACAAACCTTGTGAGAAAACAATCCTTGTGGGAAAACAAACCTTGTGGGGAAACAAACCTTGTGGGGAAACAAACCTTGTGGGAAAACTAACCTTGTGGGAAAACAAACCTTGCGGGAAAACTAACCTTGTGGGAAAACAAAACCTGCGGGAAAACCAACCTTGTGGGAAAACCAACCTTGTGGGGAAACAAACCTTGTGGGAAAACAAACCTTATGGGGAAAGCAACCCTGCGGGAAAACCAACCTTGTGGGAAAACCAACCTTGTGGGAAAGCGAACCTTTTGGGAAAACCAACACAGTGGGAAAACAAACCTTGTGGGAAAACCAACCTTGCGGGAAAACCAACCTTGTGGGAAAACAAACCTTGTGGGAGCACAAACCTTGTGGGAAAACAAACCTTATGGGGAAAGCAACCCTGCGGGAAAACCAACCTTGTGGGAAAACCAACCTTGTGGGAAAGTGAACCTTTTGGGAAAACCAACACAGTGGGAAAACAAACCTTTTATGAAAACCAACCTTGCGGGAAAACCAACCTTGTGGGAAAACAAACCTTGTGGGAGAACAAACCTTGTGGGAAAACAAACCTTATGCTGAAAGCAACCCTGCGGGAAAACCAACCTTGTGGGAAAACCATCCTTGTGGGAAAGCGAACCTTTTGGGAAAACCAACACAGTGGGAAAACAAACCTTGTGGGAAAACCAACCTTGCGGGAAAACCAACCTTGTGGGAAAACAAACCTTGTGGGAAAACAAACCTTGTGGGAAAACAAACCTTGTGGGAAAACAAACCTTATGGGAAAACAAACCTTGTGGGGAAACAAACCTTGTGGGAAAACCAACCTTGCGGGAAAGCGAACCTTTTGGGAAAACCAACACAGTGGGAAAACAAACCTTGTGGGAAAACCAACCTTGCGGGAAAACCAACCTTGGGGGAAAAAAAAGCTTGTGGGAAATCAAACCTTGTGGGAAAACCAACCTAGTGGGAAAAACAACCTAGTGGGAAAACAAACCTTGTGAGAAAACAAACCTTGTGGGAAAACCAACCTTATGGGGAAAGCAACCCTGCGGGAAAACCAACCTTGTGGGAAGACCAACCTTGTGGGAAAGCGAACCTTTTGGGAAAACCAACACAGTGGGAAAACAAACCTTGTGGGAAAACCAACCTTGCGGGAAAACCAACCTTGGGGGAAAACAAACCTTGTGGGAAAACAAACTTTGTGGGGAAACAAACCTAGTGGGAAAACAATCCTTGTGGGAAAACAAACCTTGTGGGGAAACAAACCTTGCGGGAAAACTAACCTTGTGGGAAAACAAACCCTGCGGGAATACCAACCTTGTGGGAAAACCAACCTTGTGGGGAAACAAACCTTTCGGGAAAACCAACCTTGTGGGAAAACAAACCTTGTGGGAAAACAAACCTTGTGGGAAAACAAACCTTGTGGGAAAACAAACCTTGTGAGAAAACAAACCTTGTGGGGAAACAAACCTAGTGGGAAAACAAACCTTGTGAGAAAACAAACCTTGTGGGAAAACCAACCTTATGGGAAAACAAACCTAGTGGGAAAACAAACCTTGTGAGGAAACAAACCTTTCGGGAAAACCAACCTTGTGGGAAAACAAACCTTGTGGGAAAACAAACCTTGTGGGAAAACAAACCTTGTGGGAAAACAAACCTTATGGGAAAACAAACCTTGTGGGGAAACAAACCTTGTGGGAAAACCAACCTTGCGGGAAAGCGAACCTTTTGGGAAAACCAACACAGTGGGAAAACAAACCTTGTGTTAAAACCAACCTTGCGGGAAAACCAACCTTGGGGGAAAACAAAGCTTGTGGGAAAACAAACCTTGTGGGAAAACCAACCTAGTGGGAAAAACAACCTAGTGGGAAAACAAACCTTGTGAGAAAACAAACCTTGTGGGAAAACGAACCTTTTGGGAAAACCAACACAGTGGGAAAACAAACCTTGTGAGAAAACAATCCTTGTGGGAAAACAAACCTTGTGGGAAAACAAACCTTGTGGGAAAACAAACCTTGCGGGAAAGCGAACCTTTTGGGAAAACCAACACAGTGGGAAAACAAACCTTTTGAGAAAACAATCCTTGTGGGAAAACAAACCTTGTGGGGAAACAAACCTTGTGGGGAAACAAACCTTGTGGGAAAACTAACCTTGTGGGAAAACAAACCTTGTGGGAAAACCAACCTTATGGGGAAAGCAATCCTGCGGGAAAACCAACCTTGTGGGAAAACCAACCTTGTGGGAAAGCGAACCTTTTGGGAAAACCAACATAGTGGGAAAAAAACCTTGTGGGAAAACCAACCTTGCGGGAAAACCAACCTTGGGGGAAAACAAACCTTGTGGGAAAACAAACCTTGTGGGGAAACAAACCTAGTGGGAAAACAAACCTTGTGAGAAAACAATCCTTGTGAGAAAACAAACCTTGGGGGGAAACAAACCTTGTGGGAAAACCAACCTTGTGGGGAAACAAACCTTTCGGGAAAACTAACCTTGTGGGAAAACAAACCTTGCGGGAAAACTAAACTTGTGGGAAAACAAACCCTGCGGGAATACCAACCTTGTGGGAAAACCAACCTTGTGGGGAAACATACCTTTCGGGAAAACAAACCTTGTGGGAAAACAAACCTTGTGGGAAAACAAACCTTGTGGGAAAACAAGCCTTGTGGGAAAACAAACCTTGTGAGAAAACAAACCTTGTGGGGAAACAAACCTAGTGGGAAAACAAACCTTGTGAGAAAACAAACCTTGTGGGAAAACCAACCTTATGGGAAAACAAACCCAGTGGGAAAACAAACCTTGTGGGGAAACAAACCTTATGAGAAAACAAACCTTGTGGGGAAACAAACCTTGTGGGAAAACCAACCTTGCGGGAAAACGAACCTTTTGGGAAAACCAACACAGTGGGAAAACAAACATTTGTTAAAACCAACCTTGCGGGAAAACCAACCTTGGGGGAAAACAAAGCTTGTGGGAAAACAAACCTTGTGGGAAAACCAACCTAGTCGGAAAAACAACCTAGTGGGAAAACAAACCTTGTGAGAAAACAAACCTTGTGGGAAAACCAACCTTATGGGTAAACCAACCTTGGGGGAAAACAAACCTTGTGGGAAAACAAACCTTGTGGGAAAACAAACCTTGTGGGGAAACAAACCTTGTGGGGAAACAAACCTTGTGGGAAAACTAACCTTGTGGGAAAACAAACCTTGCGGGAAAACTAACCTTGTGGGAAAACAAACCCTGCGGGAAAACCAACCTTGTGGGAAAACCAACCTTGTGGGGAAACAAACCTTTCGGGAAAACCAACCTTGTGGGAAAACCAACCTTGTGGAAAAGCGAACCTTATGGGAAAACCAACACAGTGGAAAAACAAACCTTTTGGGAAAACCAACCTTGCGGGAAAACCTACCTTGTGGGAAAACAAACCTTGTGGGAAAACAAACCTTGTGGGAAAACAAACCTTGTGGGAAAACAAACCTTATGGGAAAACAAACCTTGTGGGGAAACAAACCTTGTGGGAAAACCAACCTTGCGGGAAAGCGAACCTTTTGGGAAAACCAACACAGTGGGAAAACAAACCTTGTGGGAAAACCAACCTTGCGGGAAAACCAACCTTGGGGGAAAACAAAGCTTGTGGGAAAACAAACCTTGTGGGAAAACCAACCTAGTGGGAAAAACAACCTAGTGGGAAAACAAACCTTGTGAGAAAACAAACCTTGTGGGAAAACCAACCTTATGAGGAAAGCAGCCCTGCGGGAAAACCAACCTTGTGGTTGGTTTTCAAAACAAACCCCACAAGGTTTGTTTTCCCACAAGGATTGTTTTCTCACAAGGTTTGTTTTCCCACTGTGTTGGTTTTCCCAAAAGGTTCGCTTTCCCGCAAGGTTGGTTTTCCCCCAAGGTTGGTTTTCCCGCAGGGTTTGTTTTCCCACAAGGTTAGTTTTCCCACAAGGTTTGTTTCCCCACAAGGTTTGTTTTCCCACAAGGTTTGTTTTCCCACTGTGTTGGTTTTCCCAAAAGGTTCGCTTTCCCACAAGGTTGGTTTTCCCACAAGGTTGGTTTTCCCACAAGGTTGGTTTTCCCGCAGGGTTGCTTTCCCCATAAGGTTGGTTTTCCCACAAGGTTTGTTTTCTCACAAGGTTTGTTTTCCCACTAGGTTGTTTGTCCCGCAGGGTTGCTTTCCCCATAAGGTTGGTTTTCCCACAAGGTTTGTTTTCCCACTGTGTTGGTTTTCCCAAAAGGTTCGCTTTCCCGCAAGGTTGGTTTTCCCACAAGGTTTGTTTCCCCACAAGGTTTGTTTTCCCACAAGGTTTGTTTTCCCACAAGGTTGGTTTTCCCGAAAGGTTTGTTTCCCCACAAGGTTGGTTTTCCCACAAGGTTGGTTTTCCCGCAGGGTTTGTTTTCCCACAAGGTTAGTTTTCCCGCAAGGTTTGTTTCCCCACAAGGTTTGTTTTCCCACAAGGTTTGTTTTCCCACTGTGTTGGTTTTCCCAAAAGGTTCGCTTTCCCAAAAGGTTGGTTTTCCCACAAGGTTGGTTTTCCCGCAGGGTTGCTTTCCCCATAAGGTTGGTTTTCCCAAAAGGTTCGCTTTCCCGCAAGGCTGGTTTTCCCACAAGGTTTGTTTCCCCACAATGTTTGTTTTGTCACAAGGTTTGTTTTCCCACAAGGTTGGTTTTCCCGAAAGGTTTGTTTCCCCACAAGGTTGGTTTTCCCACAAGGCTGGTTTTCCCGCAGGGTTTGTTTTCCCACAAGGTTAGTTTTCCCGCAAGGTTTGTTTTCCCACAAGGTTAGTTTTCCCACAAGGTTTGTTTCCCCACAAGGTTTCTTTCCCCACAAGGTTTGTTTTCCCACAAGGATTGTTTTCTCACAAGGTTTGTTTTCCCACTGTGTTGGTTTTCCCAAGAGCTTCGCTTTCCCGCAAGGTTCGCTTTCCCGCAAGGTTGGTTTTCCCACAAGGTTTGTTTTCTCACAAGGTTTGTGTTCCCACTAGGTTTGTTTCCCCACAAGGTTTGTTTCCTCACAAGGTTTGTTTTCCCACTAGGTTGTTTTTCCCACTAGGTTGGTTTTCCCACAAGGTTTGTTTTCCCACAAGCTTTTTTTTCACCCAAGGTTGGTTTTCCCGCAAGGTTGGTTTTCCCACAAGGTTTGTTTTCCCACTGTTTTGGTTTTCCCAAAAGGTTCGATTTCCCGCAAGGTTGGTTTTCCCACAAGGTTTTTTTCCCCACAAGGTTTGTTTTCCCATAAGGTTTGTTTTCCCTTAAGGTTTGTTTTCCCACAAGGTTTGTTTTCCCACAAGGTTTGTTTTCCCACAAGGTTGGTTTTCCCGCTAGGTTGCTTTCCCCATAAGGTTTGTTTTCCCACAAGGTTTGTTTTCCCACAAGGTTTGTTTTCCCACAAGGTTGGTTTTCCCGAAAGGTTTGTTTCCCCACAAGGTTGGTTTTCCCACAAGGTTAGTTTTCCCGCAAGGTTTGTTTTCCCACAAGGTTAGTTTTCCCACAAGGTTTGTTTCCACAAGGTTGGTTTTCCCACAAGGTTGGTTTTCCCGCAGGGTTTGTTTTCCCACAAGGTTAGTTTTCCCACAAGGTTGGTTTTCCCACAAGGTTGGTTTTCCCGCAGGGATGCATTCCCCATAAGGTTGGTTTTCCCACAAGGTTTGTTTTCCCACTGTGTTGGTTTTCCCAAAAGGTTCTCTTTCCCAAAAGGTTCGCTTTCCCGCAAGGTTGGTTTTCCCACAAGGTTTGTTTCCCCACAAGGTTTGTTTTCCCACAAGGTTTGTTTTCCCACAAGGTTGGTTTTTCCGAAAGGTTTGTTTCCCCACAAGGTGGGTTTTCCCACAAGGTTGGTTTTCCCGCAGGGTTTGTTTTCCCACAAGGTTAGTTTTCCCTTAAGGTTTGTTTCCCCACAAGGTTTGTTTTCCCACAAGGTTTGTTTTCCCACAAGGTTGGTTTTCCCGAAAGGTTTGTTTCCCCACAAGGTTGGTTTTCCCACAAGGTTGGTTTTCCCGCAGGGTTTGTTTTCCCACAAGGTTAGTTTTCCCGCAAGGTTTGTTTCCCCAAAAGGTTTGTTTTCCCACAAGGTTTGTTTTCCCACTGTGTTGGTTTTCCCAAAAGGTTCGCTTTCCCACAAGGTTGGTTTTCCCACAAGGTTTGTTTTCCCACAAGGTTAGTTTTCCCACAAGGTTTGTTTCCCCACAAGGTTTGTTTCCCCACAAGGTTTGTTTTCCCACAAGGTTTGTTTTCCCCCAAGGTTGGTTTTCCCGCAAGGTTGGTTTTCCCACAAGGTTTGTTTTCCCACTGTGTTGGTTTTCCCAAAAGGTTCGCTTTCCCACAAGGTTGGTTTTCCCACAAGGTTGGTTTTCCCGCAGGGTTGCTTTCCCCATAAGGTTTGTTTTCCCACTAGGTTGTGTTTGCCACTAGGTTGGTCTTCCCACAAGGTTTGTTTTCCCACAAGCTTTGTTTTCCCCCAAGGTTGGTTTTCCCGCAAGGTTGGTTTTCCCACAAGGTTTGTTTTCCCACTTTGTTGGTTTTCCCAAAAGGTTCGCTTTCCCGCAAGGTTGGTTTTCCCACAAGGTTTGTTTCCCCACAAGGTTTGTCTTCCCACAAGGTTTGTTTTCCCACAAGGTTGGTTTTCGCGAAAGGTTTGTTTCCCCACAAGGTTGGTTTTCCCACAAGGTTGGTTTTCCCGCAGGGTTTGTTTTCCCACAAGTTTAGTTTTTCCGCAAGGTTTGTTTCCCCACAAGGTTTGTTTTCCCACAAAGATTGTTTTCTCACAAATTTTGTTTTACCACTAGGTTTGTTTCCCCACAAGGTTTGTTTTCCCACAAGGTTTGTTTTCCCCCAAGGTTGGTTTTCCCGCAAGGTTGGTTTTCCCACAAGGTTTGTTTTCCCACTGTGTTGGTTTTCCCAAAAGGTTCGCTTTCCCACAAGGTTCGTTTTCCCACAAGGTTGGTTTTCCCACAAGGTTGGTTTTCCCGCAGGGTTGCTTTCCCCATAAGGTTGGTTTTCCCACAAGGTTTGTTTTCTCACAAGGGTTTGTTTTCCCACTAGGTTGTTTTTCCCACTAGGTTGGTTTTCCGAAAAGGTTTGTTTTCCCACAAGCTTTGTTTTCCCCCAAGGTTGGTTTTCCCGCAAGGTTCGTTTTCCCACAAGGTTTGTTTTCCCACTGTGTTGGTTTTCCCAAAAGGTTCGCTTTCCCGCAAGGCTGGTTTTCCCACAAGGTTTGTTTCCCCACAATGTTTGTTTTCTCACAAGGTTTGTTTTCCCACAAGGTTGGTTTTCCCGAAAGGTTTGTTTCCCCACAAGGTTGGTTTTCCCACAAGGCTGGTTTTCCCGCAGGGTTTGTTTTCCCACAAGGTTAGTTTTCCCGCAAGGTTTGTTTTCCCGCAAGGTTCGCTTTCCCACAAGGTTTGTTTTCCCACAAGCTTTGTTTTCCCCCAAGGTTGGTTTTCCCGCAAGGTTGGTTTTCCCACAAGGTTTGTTTTCCCACTTTGTTGGTTTTCCCAAAAGGTTCGCTTTCCCGCAAGGTTGGTTTTCCAACAAGGTTTGTTTCCCCACAAGGTTTGTTTTCCCACAAGGTTTGTTTTCCCACAAGGTTTGTTTTCCCGAAAGGTTTGTTTCCCCACAAGGTTGGTTTTCCCACAAGGTTGGTTTTCCCGCAGGGTTTGTTTTCCCACAAGGTTAGTTTTCCCGCAAGGTTTGTTTCCCCACAAGGTTTGTTTTCCCACAAGGATTGTTTTCTCACAAGGTTTGTTTTCCCACTAGGTTTGTTTCCCCATAAGGTTTGTTTTCCCACAAGGTTTGTTTTCCCCCAAGGTTGGTTTTCCCGCAAGGTTGGTTTTCCCACAAGGTTGGTTTTCCCGCAGACTTGCTTTCCCCATAAGGTTGGTTTTCCCACAAGGTTTGTTTTCTCCCAAGGTTTGTTTTCCCACTAGGTTGTTTTTCCCACTAGGGTGGTTTTCCCACAAGGTTTGTTTTCCCACAAGCTTTGTTTTCCCCCAAGGTGGTTTTTCCCACTAGGTTGGTTTTCCCACAAGGTTTGTTTTCCCACAAGCTTTGTTTTCCCCCAAGGTTGGTTTTCCCGCAAGGTTGGTTTACCCACAAGGTTTGTTTTCCCACTGTGTTGGTTTTCCCGAAAGGTTCGCTTTCCCGCAAGGTTGGTTTTCCCACAAGGTTTGTTTCCCCACAAGGTTTGTTTTCCCACAAGGTTTGTTTTCCCACAAGGTTGGTTTTCCCGAAAGGTTTGTTTCCCCAGAAGGTTGGTTTTCCCACAAGGTTGGTTTTCCCGCAGGGTTTGTTTTCCCAAAAGGTTAGTTTTCCCGCAAGGTTTGTTTCCCCACAAGGTTTGTTTTCGCACAAGGTTTGTTTTCCCACTGTGTTGGTTTTCCCAAAAGGTTCGCTTTCCCAAAAGGTTGGTTTTCCCACAAGGTTGGTTTTCCCACAAGTTTGGTTTTCCCGCAGGGTTGCTTTCCCCATAAGGTTGGTTTTCTCAAAAGGTTCGCTTTCCCGCAAGGCTGGTTTTCCCACAAGGTTTAGTTCCCCACAATGTTTGTTTTCTCACAAGGTTTGTTTTCCCACAAGGTTGGTTTTCCCAAAAGCTTTGTTTCCCCACAAGGTTGGTTTTCCCACAAGGCTGGTTTTCCCGCAGGGTTTGTTTTCCCACAAGGTTAGTTTTCCCGCAAGGTTTGTTTTCCCACAAGGTTAGTTTTCCCACAAGGTTTGTTTCCCCACAAGGTTTGTTTCCCCACAAGGTTTGTTTTCCCACAAGGATTGTTTTCTCACAAGGTTTGTTTTCCCACTGTGTTGGTTTTCCCAAGAGGTTCGCTTTCCCGCAAGGTTCGCTTTCCCGCAAGGTTGGTTTTCCCACAAGGTTTGTTTTCTCACAAGGTTTGTGTTCCCACTAGGTTTGTTTCCCCACAAGGTTTGTTTTCTCACAATGTTTGTTTTCCGACAAGGTTTTTTTTTCCCACAAGGTTTGTTTTCCCACAAGGTTTGTTTTCCCACAAGGTTTGTTTTGCCACAAGGTTGGTTTTCCAGAAAGGTTTGTTTCCCCACAAGGTTGGTTTTCCCACAAGGTTTGTTTTCCCGCAGGGTTTGTTTTCCCACAAGGTTAGTTTTCCCGCAAGGTTTGTTTTCCCACAAGGTTAGTTTTCCCACAAGGTTTGTTTCCCCACAAGGTTTGTTTCCCCACAAGGTTTGTTTTCCCACAAGGATTGTTTTCCCACAAGGTTTGTTTTCCCACTGTGTTGGTTTTCCCAAAAGGTTCGCTTTCCCGCAAGGTTGGTTTTCCCACAAGGTTGGTTTTCCCGCAGGGTTTGTTTCCCCATAAGGTTGGTTTTCCCAAAAGGTTTGTTTTCTCACAAGGTTTGTTTTCCCACTAGGTTGGTTTTCCCACAAGGTTTGTTTTCCCACAAGGTTTGTTTACCCACAAGGTTGGTTTTCCCGAAAGGTTTGTTTCCCCACAAGGTTGGTTTTCCCACAAGGTTGGTTTTCCCGCAGGGTTTGTTTTCCCACAAGGTTAGTTTTCCCGCAAGGTTTGTTTTCCCACAAGGTTGGTTTTCCCGAAAGGTTTGTTTCCCCACAAGGTTGGTTTTCCCACAAGGTTGGTTTTCCCGCAGGGTTTGTTTTCCCACAAGGTTAGTTTTCCCGCAAGGTTTGTTTTCCCACAAGGTTGGTTTTCCCGAAAGGTTTGTTTCCCCACAAGGTTGGTTTTCCCACAAGGTTGGTTTTCCCTCAGGGTTTGTTTTCCCACAAGGTTAGTTTTCCCGCAAGGTTTGTTTCCCCACAAGGTTTGTTTTCCCACAAGGTTTGTTTTCCCACTGTGTTGGTTTTCCCAAAAGGTTCGCTTTCCCACAAGGTTGGTTTTCCCACAAGGTTGGTTTTTCCACAAGGTTGGTTTTCCTGCAGGGTTGCTTTCCCCATGAGGTTGGTTTTCCCACAAGGTTTGTTTTCTCACAAGGTTTGTTTTCCCACTAGGTTCGCTTTCCCACAAGGTTGGTTTTCCCACAAGGTTGGTTTTTCCACAAGGTTGGTTTTCCCGCAGGGTTGCTTTCCCCATGAGGTTGGTTTTCCCACAAGGTTTGTTTTCTCACAAGGTTTGTTTTCCCACAAGCTTTGTTTTCCCCCAAGGTTGGTTTTCCCGCAGGGTTTGTTTTCCCACAAGGTTAGTTTTCCCGCAAGGTTTGTTTCCCCACAAGGTTTGTTTTCCCACAAGGTTTGTTTTCCCACTGTGTTGGTTTTCCCAAAAGGTTCGCTTTCCCACAAGGTTGGTTTTCCCACAAGGTTGGTTTTCCCACAAGGTTGGTTTTCCCGCAGGGTTGCTTTCCCCATAAGGTTAGTTTTCCCACAAGGTTTGTTTTCCCACAAGGTTTGTTTCCCCACAATGTTTGTTTTCTCACAAGGTTTGTTTTCCCACAAGGTTGGTTTTCCCGAAAGATTTGTTTCCCCACAAGGTTGGTTTTCCCACAAGGCTGGTTTTCCCGCAGGGTTTGTTTTCCCACAAGGTTAGTTTTCCCGCAAGGTTTGTTTTCCCACAAGGTTAGTTTTCCCACAAGGTTTGTTTCCCCACAAGGTTTGTTTCCCCACAAGGCTTGTTTTCCCACAAGGATTGTTTTCTCACAAGGTTTGTTTTCCCACTGTGTTGGTTTTCCCAAGAGGTTCGCTTTCCCGCAAGGTTCGCTTTCCCGCAAGGTTGGTTTTCCCACAAGGTTTGTTTTCTCACAAGGTTTGTGTTCCCACTAGGTTTGTTTCCCCACAAGGTTTGTTTTCTCACAATGTTTGTTTTCCCACAAGGTTTGTTTTCCCACAAGGTTTGTTTTCCCACAAGGTTTGTTTTCCCACAAGGTTTGTTTTCCCACAAGGTTTGTTTTGCCACAACGTTGGTTTTCCAGAAAGTTTTGTTTCCCCACAATTTTGGTTTTCCCACAAGGTTTGTTTTCCCGCAGGGTTTGTTTTCCCACAAGGTTAGTTTTCCCGCAAGGTTTGTTTTCCCACAAGGTTAGTTTTCCCACAAGGTTTGTTTCCCCACAAGGTTTGTTTCCCCACAAGGTTTGTTTTCCCACAATCATTGTTTTCCCACAAGGTTTGTTTTCCCACTGTGTTGGTTTTCCCAAAAGGTTCGCTTTCCCGCAAGGTTGGTTTTCCCACAAGGTTGGTTTTCCCGCAGGGTTTGTTTCCCCATAAGGTTGGTTTTCCCAAAAGGTTTGTTTTCTCACAAGGTTTGTTTTCCCACAGGTTGGTTTTCCCACAAGGTTTGTTTTCCCACAAGGTTTGTTTACCCACAAGGTTTGTTTTCCCCCAAGGTTGGTTTTCCCGCAAGGTTGGTTTTCCCATAAGGTTGGTTTTCCCACAAGGTTGGTTTTCCCGCAAGGTTAGTTTTCCCACAAGGTCTGATTTAACACAATGTTTGTTTTCCCACTAGGTTGTGTTTGCCACTAGGTTGGTCTTCCCACAAGGTTTGTTTTCCCACAAGCTTTGTTTTCCCCCCCAAGGTTGGTTTTCCCGCAAGGTTGGTTTTCCCACAAGGTTTGTTTTCCCACTTTGTTGGTTTTCCCAAAAGGTTCGCTTTCCCGCAAGGTTGGTTTTCCCACAAGGTTTGTTTCCCCACAAGGTTTGTCTTCCCACAAGGTTTGTTTTCCCACAAGGTTGGTTTTCGCGAAAGGTTTGTTTCCCCACAAGGTTGGTTTTCCCACAAGGTTGGTTTTCCCGCAGGGTTTGTTTTCCCACAAGGTTAGTTTTTCCGCAAGGTTTGTTTCCCCACAAGGTTTGTTTTCCCACAAAGATTGTTTTCTCACAAATTTTGTTTTACCACTAGGTTTGTTTCCCCACAAGGTTTGTTTTCCCACAAGGTTTGTTTTCCCCCAAGGTTGGTTTTCCCGCAAGGTTGGTTTTCCCACAAGGTTTGTTTTCCCACTGTGTTGGTTTTCCCAAAAGGTTCGCTTTCCCACAAGGTTCGTTTTCCCACAAGGTTGGTTTTCCCACAAGGTTGGTTTTCCCGCAGGGTTGCTTTCCCCATAAGGTTGGTTTTCCCACAAGGTTTGTTTTCTCACAAGGGTTTGTTTTCCCACTAGGTTGTTTTTCCCACTAGGTTGGTTTTCCGAAAAGGTTTGTTTTCCCACAAGCTTTGTTTTCCCCCAAGGTTGGTTTTCCCGCAAGGTTCGTTTTCCCACAAGGTTTGTTTTCCCACTGTGTTGGTTTTCCCAAAAGGTTCGCTTTCCCGCAAGGCTGGTTTTCCCACAAGGTTTGTTTCCCCACAATGTTTGTTTTCTCACAAGGTTTGTTTTCCCACAAGGTTGGTTTTCCCGAAAGGTTTGTTTCCCCACAAGGTTGGTTTTCCCACAAGGCTGGTTTTCCCGCAGGGTTTGTTTTCCCACAAGGTTAGTTTTCCCGCAAGGTTTGTTTTCCCACAAGGTTAGTTTTCCCACAAGGTTTGTTTCCCCACAAGGTTTGTTTCCCCACAAGGTTTGTTTTCCCACAAGGATTGTTTCCTCACAAGGTTTGTTTTCCCACTGTGTTGGTTTTCCCAAAAGGTTCGCTTTCCCGCAAGGTTCGCTTTCCCACAAGGTTTGTTTTCCCACAAGCTTTGTTTTCCCCCAAGGTTGGTTTTCCCGCAAGGTTGGTTTTCCCACAAGGTTTGTTTTCCCACTTTGTTGGTTTTCCCAAAAGGTTCGCTTTCCCGCAAGGTTGGTTTTCCAACAAGGTTTGTTTCCCCACAAGGTTTGTTTTCCCACAAGGTTTGTTTTCCCACAAGGTTTGTTTTCCCGAAAGGTTTGTTTCCCCACAAGGTTGGTTTTCCCACAAGGTTGGTTTTCCCGCAGGGTTTGTTTTCCCACAAGGTTAGTTTTCCCGCAAGGTTTGTTTCCCCACAAGGTTTGTTTTCCCACAAGGATTGTTTTCTCACAAGGTTTGTTTTCCCACTAGGTTTGTTTCCCCATAAGGTTTGTTTTCCCACAAGGTTTGTTTTCCCCCAAGGTTGGTTTTCCCGCAAGGTTGGTTTTCCCACAAGGTTGGTTTTCCCGCAGACTTGCTTTCCCCATAAGGTTGGTTTTCCCACAAGGTTTGTTTTCTCCCAAGGTTTGTTTTCCCACTAGGTTGTTTTTCCCACTAGGGTGGTTTTCCCACAAGGTTTGTTTTCCCACAAGCTTTGTTTTCCCCCAAGGTGGTTTTTCCCACTAGGTTGGTTTTCCCACAAGGTTTGTTTTCCCACAAGCTTTGTTTTCCCCCAAGGTTGGTTTTCCCGCAAGGTTGGTTTACCCACAAGGTTTGTTTTCCCACTGTGTTGGTTTTCCCGAAAGGTTCGCTTTCCCGCAAGGTTGGTTTTCCCACAAGGTTTGTTTCCCCACAAGGTTTGTTTTCCCACAAGGTTGGTTTTCCCGAAAGGTTTGTTTCCCCAGAAGGTTGGTTTTCCCACAAGGTTGGTTTTCCCGCAGGGTTTGTTTTCCCAAAAGGTTAGTTTTCCCGCAAGGTTTGTTTCCCCACAAGGTTTGTTTTCGCACATGGTTTGTTTTCCCACTGTGTTGGTTTTCCCAAAAGGTTCGCTTTCCCAAAAGGTTGGTTTTCCCACAAGGTTGGTTTTCCCACAAGGTTGGTTTTCCCGCAGGGTTGCTTTCCCCATAAGGTTGGTTTTCTCAAAAGGTTCGCTTTCCCGCAAGGCTGGTTTTCCCACAAGGTTTAGTTCCCCACAATGTTTGTTTTCTCACAAGGTTTGTTTTCCCACAAGGTTGGTTTTCCCAAAAGCTTTGTTTCCCCACAAGGTTGGTTTTCCCACAAGGCTGGTTTTCCCGCAGGGTTTGTTTTCCCACAAGGTTAGTTTTCCCGCAAGGTTTGTTTTCCCACAAGGTTAGTTTTCCCACAAGGTTTGTTTCCCCACAAGGTTTGTTTCCCCACAAGGTTTGTTTTCCCACAAGGATTGTTTTCTCACAAGGTTTGTTTTCCCACTGTGTTGGTTTTCCCAAGAGGTTCGCTTTCCCGCAAGGTTCGCTTTCCCGCAAGGTTGGTTTTCCCACAAGGTTTGTTTTCTCACAAGGTTTGTGTTCCCACTAGGTTTGTTTCCCCACAAGGTTTGTTTTCTCACAATGTTTGTTTTCCGACAAGGTTTTTTTTTCCCACAAGGTTTGTTTTCCCACAAGGTTTGTTTTCCCACAAGGTTTGTTTTGCCACAAGGTTGGTTTTCCAGAAAGGTTTGTTTCCCCACAAGGTTGGTTTTCCCACAAGGTTTGTTTTCCCGCAGGGTTTGTTTTCCCACAAGGTTAGTTTTCCCGCAAGGTTTGTTTTCCCACAAGGTTAGTTTTCCCACAAGGTTTGTTTCCCCACAAGGTTTGTTTCCCCACAAGGTTTGTTTTCCCACAAGGATTGTTTTCCCACAAGGTTTGTTTTCCCACTGTGTTGGTTTTCCCAAAAGGTTCGCTTTCCCGCAAGGTTGGTTTTCCCACAAGGTTGGTTTTCCCGCAGGGTTTGTTTCCCCATAAGGTTGGTTTTCCCAAAAGGTTTGTTTTCTCACAAGGTTTGTTTTCCCACTAGGTTGGTTTTCCCACAAGGTTTGTTTTCCCACAAGGTTTGTTTACCCACAAGGTTGGTTTTCCCGAAAGGTTTGTTTCCCCACAAGGTTGGTTTTCCCACAAGGTTGGTTTTCCCGCAGGGTTTGTTTTCCCACAAGGTTAGTTTTCCCGCAAGGTTTGTTTTCCCACAAGGTTGGTTTTCCCGAAAGGTTTGTTTCCCCACAAGGTTGGTTTTCCCACAAGGTTGGTTTTCCCGCAGGGTTTGTTTTCCCACAAGGTTAGTTTTCCCGCAAGGTTTGTTTTCCCACAAGGTTGGTTTTCCCGAAAGGTTTGTTTCCCCACAAGGTTGGTTTTCCCACAAGGTTGGTTTTCCCTCAGGGTTTGTTTTCCCACAAGGTTAGTTTTCCCGCAAGGTTTGTTTCCCCACAAGGTTTGTTTTCCCACAAGGTTTGTTTTCCCACTGTGTTGGTTTTCCCAAAAGGTTCGCTTTCCCACAAGGTTGGTTTTCCCACAAGGTTGGTTTTTCCACAAGGTTGGTTTTCCTGCAGGGTTGCTTTCCCCATGAGGTTGGTTTTCCCACAAGGTTTGTTCTCTCACAAGGTTTGTTTTCCCACTAGGTTCGCTTTCCCACAAGGTTGGTTTTCCCACAAGGTTGGTTTTTCCACAAGGTTGGTTTTCCCGCAGGGTTGCTTTCCCCATGAGGTTGGTTTTCCCACAAGGTTTGTTTTCTCACAAGGTTTGTTTTCCCACAAGCTTTGTTTTCCCCCAAGGTTGGTTTTCCCGCAGGGTTTGTTTTCCCACAAGGTTAGTTTTCCCGCAAGGTTTGTTTCCCCACAAGGTTTGTTTTCCCACAAGGTTTGTTTTCCCACTGTGTTGGTTTTCCCAAAAGGTTCGCTTTCCCACAAGGTTGGTTTTCCCACAAGGTTGGTTTTCCCACAAGGTTGGTTTTCCCGCAGGGTTGCTTTCCCCATAAGGTTAGTTTTCCCACAAGGTTTGTTTTCCCACAAGGTTTGTTTCCCCACAATGTTTGTTTTCTCACAAGGTTTGTTTTCCCACAAGGTTGGTTTTCCCGAAAGATTTGTTTCCCCACAAGGTTGGTTTTCCCACAAGGCTGGTTTTCCCGCAGGGTTTGTTTTCCCACAAGGTTAGTTTTCCCGCAAGGTTTGTTTTCCCACAAGGTTAGTTTTCCCACAAGGTTTGTTTCCCCACAAGGTTTGTTTCCCCACAAGGCTTGTTTTCCCACAAGGATTGTTTTCTCACAAGGTTTGTTTTCCCACTGTGTTGGTTTTCCCAAGAGGTTCGCTTTCCCGCAAGGTTCGCTTTCCCGCAAGGTTGGTTTTCCCACAAGGTTTGTTTTCTCACAAGGTTTGTGTTCCCACTAGGTTTGTTTCCCCACAAGGTTTGTTTTCTCACAATGTTTGTTTTCCCACAAGGTTTGTTTTCCCACAAGGTTTGTTTTCCCACAAGGTTTGTTTTCCCACAAGGTTTGTTTTCCCACAAGGTTTGTTTTGCCACAACGTTGGTTTTCCAGAAAGTTTTGTTTCCCCACAAGGTTGGTTTTCCCACAAGGTTTGTTTTCCCGCAGGGTTTGTTTTCCCACAAGGTTAGTTTTCCCGCAAGGTTTGTTTTCCCACAAGGTTAGTTTTCCCACAAGGTTTGTTTCCCCACAAGGTTTGTTTCCCCACAAGGTTTGTTTTCCCACAAGGATTGTTTTCCCACAAGGTTTGTTTTCCCACTGTGTTGGTTTTCCCAAAAGGTTCGCTTTCCCGCAAGGTTGGTTTTCCCACAAGGTTGGTTTTCCCGCAGGGTTTGTTTCCCCATAAGGTTGGTTTTCCCAAAAGGTTTGTTTTCTCACAAGGTTTGTTTTCCCACAGGTTGGTTTTCCCACAAGGTTTGTTTTCCCACAAGGTTTGTTTACCCACAAGGTTTGTTTTCCCCCAAGGTTGGTTTTCCCGCAAGGTTGGTTTTCCTATAAGGTTGGTTTTCCCACAAGGTTGGTTTTCCCGCAAGGTTAGTTTTCCCACAAGGTCTGATTTAACACAATGTTTGTTTTCCCACAAGGTTGGTTTTCCCGAAAGGTTTGTTTCCCCACAAGGTTGGTTTTCCCGCAGGGTTTGTTTTCCCACAAGGTTAGTTTTCCCGCAAGGTTTGTTTCCCCACAAGGTTTGTTTTCCCACAAGGTTTGTTTTCCCACTGTGTTGGTTTTCCCAAAAGTTCGCTTTCCCAAAAGGTTGGTTTTCCCACAAGGTTGGTTTTCCCACAAGGTTGGTTTTCCCGCAGGGTTGCTTTCCCCATAAGGTTGGTTTTCCCAAAAGGTTCGTTTTCCCGCAAGGCTGGTTTTCCCACAAGGTTTGTTTCCCCACAATGTTTGTTTTCTCACAAGGTTTGTTTTCCCACAAGGTTTGTTTTCCCACTTTGTTGGTTTTCCCAAAAGGTTCGCTTTCCCGCAAGGTTGGTTTTCCCACAAGGTTTGTTTCCCCACAAGGTTTGTCTTCCCACAAGGTTTGTTTTCCCACAAGGTTGGTTTTCGCGAAAGGTTTGTTTCCCCACAAGGTTGGTTTTCCCACAAGGTTGGTTTTCCCGCAGGGTTTGTTTTCCCACAAGGTTAGTTTTTCCGCAAGGTTTGTTTCCCCACAAGGTTTGTTTTCCCACAAAGCTTGTTTTCTCACAAATTTTGTTTTACCACTAGGTTTGTTTCCCCACAAGGTTTGTTTTCCCACAAGGTTTGTTTTCCCCCAAGGTTGGTTTTCCCGCAAGGTTGGTTTTCCCACAAGGTTTGTTTTCCCACTGTGTTGGTTTTCCCAAAAGGTTCGCTTTCCCACAAGGTTCGTTTTCCCACAAGGTTGGTTTTCCCACAAGGTTGGTTTTCCCGCAGGGTTGCTTTCCCCATAAGGTTGGTTTTCCCACAAGGTTTGTTTTCTCACAAGGGTTTGTTTTCCCACTAGTTTGTTTTTCCCACTAGGTTGGTTTTCCGAAAAGGTTTGTTTTCCCACAAGCTTTGTTTTCCCCCAAGGTTGGTTTTCCCGCAAGGTTCGTTTTCCCACAAGGTTTGTTTTCCCACTGTGTTGGTTTTCCCAAAAGGTTCGCTTTCCCGCAAGGCTGGTTTTCCCACAAGGTTTGTTTCCCCACAATGTTTGTTTTCTCACAAGGTTTGTTTTCCCACAAGGTTGGTTTTCCCGAAAGGTTTGTTTCCCCACAAGGTTGGTTTTCCCACAAGGCTGGTTTTCCCGCAGGGTTTGTTTTCCCACAAGGTTAGTTTTCCCGCAAGGTTTGTTTTCCCACAAGGTTAGTTTTCCCACAAGGTTTGTTTCCCCACAAGGTTTGTTTCCCCACAAGGTTTGTTTTCCCACAAGGATTGTTTCCTCACAAGGTTTGTTTTCCCACTGTGTTGGTTTTCCCAAAAGGTTCGCTTTCCCGCAAGGTTCGCTTTCCCACAAGGTTTGTTTTCCCACAAGCTTTGTTTTCCCCCAAGGTTGGTTTTCCCGCAAGGTTGGTTTTCCCACAAGGTTTGTTTTCCCACTTTGTTGGTTTTCCCAAAAGGTTCGCTTTCCCGCAAGGTTGGTTTTCCAACAAGGTTTGTTTCCCCACAAGGTTTGTTTTCCCACAAGGTTTGTTTTCCCACAAGGTTTGTTTTCCCGAAAGGTTTGTTTCCCCACAAGGTTGGTTTTCCCACAAGGTTGGTTTTCCCGCAGGGTTTGTTTTCCCACAAGGTTAGTTTTCCCGCAAGGTTTGTTTCCCCACAAGGTTTGTTTTCCCACAAGGATTGTTTTCTCACAAGGTTTGTTTTCCCACTAGGTTTGTTTCCCCATAAGGTTTGTTTTCCCACAAGGTTTGTTTTCCCCCAAGGTTGGTTTTCCCGCAAGGTTGGTTTTCCCACAAGGTTGGTTTTCCCGCAGACTTGCTTTCCCCATAAGGTTGGTTTTCCCACAAGGTTTGTTTTCTCCCAAGGTTTGTTTTCCCACTAGGTTGTTTTACCCACTAGGGTGGTTTTCCCACAAGGTTTGTTTTCCCACAAGCTTTGTTTTCCCCCAAGGTGGTTTTTCCCACTAGGTTGGTTTTCCCACAAGGTTTGTTTTCCCACAAGCTTTGTTTTCCCCCAAGGTTGGTTTTCCCGCAAGGTTGGTTTACCCACAAGGTTTGTTTTCCCACTGTGTTGGTTTTCCCGAAAGGTTCGCTTTCCCGCAAGGTTGGTTTTCCCACAAGGTTTGTTTCCCCACAAGGTTTGTTTTCCCACAAGGTTGGTTTTCCCGAAAGGTTTGTTTCCCCAGAAGGTTGGTTTTCCCACAAGGTTGGTTTTCCCGCAGGGTTTGTTTTCCCAAAAGGTTAGTTTTCCCGCAAGGTTTGTTTCCCCACAAGGTTTGTTTTCGCACATGGTTTGTTTTCCCACTGTGTTGGTTTTCCCAAAAGGTTCGCTTTCCCAAAAGGTTGGTTTTCCCACAAGGTTGGTTTTCCCACAAGGTTGGTTTTCCCGCAGGGTTGCTTTCCCCATAAGGTTGGTTTTCTCAAAAGGTTCGCTTTCCCGCAAGGCTGGTTTTCCCAAAAGGTTTAGTTCCCCACAATGTTTGTTTTCTCACAAGGTTTGTTTTCCCACAAGGTTGGTTTTCCCAAAAGCTTTGTTTCCCCACAAGGTTGGTTTTCCCACAAGGCTGGTTTTCCCGCAGGGTTTGTTTTCCCACAAGGTTAGTTTTCCCGCAAGGTTTGTTTTCCCACAAGGTTAGTTTTCCCACAAGGTTTGTTTCCCCACAAGGTTTGTTTCCCCACAAGGTTTGTTTTCCCACAAGGATTGTTTTCTCACAAGGTTTGTTTTCCCACTGTGTTGGTTTTCCCAAGAGGTTCGCTTTCCCGCAAGGTTCGCTTTCCCGCAAGGTTGGTTTTCCCACAAGGTTTGTTTTCTCACAAGGTTTGTGTTCCCACTAGGTTTGTTTCCCCACAAGGTTTGTTTTCTCACAATGTTTGTTTTCCGACAAGGTTTTTTTTTCCCACAAGGTTTGTTTTCCCACAAGGTTTGTTTTCCCACAAGGTTTGTTTTGCCACAAGGTTGGTTTTCCAGAAAGGTTTGTTTCCCCACAAGGTTGGTTTTCCCACAAGGTTTGTTTTCCCGCAGGGTTTGTTTTCCCACAAGGTTAGTTTTCCCGCAAGGTTTGTTTTCCCACAAGGTTAGTTTTCCCACAAGGTTTGTTTCCCCACAAGGTTTGTTTCCCCACAAGGTTTGTTTTCCCACAAGGATTGTTTTCCCACAAGGTTTGTTTTCCCACTGTGTTGGTTTTCCCAAAAGGTTCGCTTTCCCGCAAGGTTGGTTTTCCCACAAGGTTGGTTTTCCCGCAGGGTTTGTTTCCCCATAAGGTTGGTTTTCCCAAAAGGTTTGTTTTCTCACAAGGTTTGTTTTCCCACTAGGTTGGTTTTCCCACAAGGTTTGTTTTCCCACAAGGTTTGTTTACCCACAAGGTTGGTTTTCCCGAAAGGTTTGTTTCCCCACAAGGTTGGTTTTCCCACAAGGTTGGTTTTCCCGCAGGGTTTGTTTTCCCACAAGGTTAGTTTTCCCGCAAGGTTTGTTTTCCCACAAGGTTGGTTTTCCCGAAAGGTTTGTTTCTCCACAAGGTTGGTTTTCCCACAAGGTTGGTTTTCCCGCAGGGTTTGTTTTCCCACAAGGTTAGTTTTCCCGCAAGGTTTGTTTTCCCACAAGGTTGGTTTTCCCGAAAGGTTTGTTTCCCCACAAGGTTGGTTTTCCCACAAGGTTGGTTTTCCCTCAGGGTTTGTTTTCCCACAAGGTTAGTTTTCCCGCAAGGTTTGTTTCCCCACAAGGTTTGTTTTCCCACAAGGTTTGTTTTCCCACTGTGTTGGTTTTCCCAAAAGGTTCGCTTTCCCACAAGGTTGGTTTTCCCACAAGGTTGGTTTTTCCACAAGGTTGGTTTTCCTGCAGGGTTGCTTTCCCCATGAGGTTGGTTTTCCCACAAGGTTTGTTCTCTCACAAGGTTTGTTTTCCCACTAGGTTCGCTTTCCCACAAGGTTGGTTTTCCCACAAGGTTGGTTTTTCCACAAGGTTGGTTTTCCCGCAGGGTTGCTTTCCCCATGAGGTTGGTTTTCCCACAAGGTTTGTTTTCTCACAAGGTTTGTTTTCCCACAAGCTTTGTTTTCCCCCAAGGTTGGTTTTCCCGCAGGGTTTGTTTTCCCACAAGGTTAGTTTTCCCGCAAGGTTTGTTTCCCCACAAGGTTTGTTTTCCCACAAGGTTTGTTTTCCCACTGTGTTGGTTTTCCCAAAAGGTTCGCTTTCCCACAAGGTTGGTTTTCCCACAAGGTTGGTTTTCCCACAAGGTTGGTTTTCCCGCAGGGTTGCTTTCCCCATAAGGTTAGTTTTCCCACAAGGTTTGTTTTCCCACAAGGTTTGTTTCCCCACAATGTTTGTTTTCTCACAAGGTTTGTTTTCCCACAAGGTTGGTTTTCCCGAAAGATTTGTTTCCCCACAAGGTTGGTTTTCCCACAAGGCTGGTTTTCCCGCAGGGTTTGTTTTCCCACAAGGTTAGTTTTCCCGCAAGGTTTGTTTTCCCACAAGGTTAGTTTTCCCACAAGGTTTGTTTCCCCACAAGGTTTGTTTCCCCACAAGGCTTGTTTTCCCACAAGGATTTTTTTCTCACAAGGTTTGTTTTCCCACTGTGTTGGTTTTCCCAAGAGGTTCGCTTTCCCGCAAGGTTCGCTTTCCCGCAAGGTTGGTTTTCCCACAAGGTTTGTTTTCTCACAAGGTTTGTGTTCCCACTAGGTTTGTTTCCCCACAAGGTTTGTTTTCTCACAATGTTTGTTTTCCCACAAGGTTTGTTTTCCCACAAGGTTTGTTTTCCCACAAGGTTTGTTTTCCCACAAGGTTTGTTTTCCCACAAGGTTTGTTTTGCCACAACGTTGGTTTTCCAGAAAGTTTTGTTTCCCCACAAGGTTGGTTTTCCCACAAGGTTTGTTTTCCCGCAGGGTTTGTTTTCCCACAAGGTTAGTTTTCCCGCAAGGTTTGTTTTCCCACAAGGTTAGTTTTCCCACAAGGTTTGTTTCCCCACAAGGTTTGTTTCCCCACAAGGTTTGTTTTCCCACAAGGATTGTTTTCCCACAAGGTTTGTTTTCCCACTGTGTTGGTTTTCCCAAAAGGTTCGCTTTCCCGCAAGGTTGGTTTTCCCACAAGGTTGGTTTTCCCGCAGGGTTTGTTTCCCCATAAGGTTGGTTTTCCCAAAAGGTTTGTTTTCTCACAAGGTTTGTTTTCCCACAGGTTGGTTTTCCCACAAGGTTTGTTTTCCCACAAGGTTTGTTTACCCACAAGGTTTGTTTTCCCCCAAGGTTGGTTTTCCCGCAAGGTTGGTTTTCCCATAAGGTTGGTTTTCCCACAAGGTTGGTTTTCCCGCAAGGTTAGTTTTCCCACAAGGTCTGATTTAACACAATGTTTGTTTTCCCACAAGGTTGGTTTTCCCGAAAGGTTTGTTTCCCCACAAGGTTGGTTTTCCCGCAGGGTTTGTTTTCCCACAAGGTTAGTTTTCCCGCAAGGTTTGTTTCCCCACAAGGTTTGTTTTCCCACAAGGTTTGTTTTCCCACTGTGTTGGTTTTCCCAAAAGGTTCGCTTTCCCAAAAGGTTGGTTTTCCCACAAGGTTGGTTTTCCCACAAGGTTGGTTTTCCCGCAGGGTTGCTTTCCCCATAAGGTTGGTTTTCCCAAAAGGTTCGTTTTCCCGCAAGGCTGGTTTTCCCACAAGGTTTGTTTCCCCACAATGTTTGTTTTCTCACAAGGTTTGTTTTCCCACAAGGTTGGTTTTCCCGAAAGGTTTGTTTCCCCACAAGGTTGGTTTTCCCACAAGGCTGGTTTTCCCGCAGGGTTTGTTTTCCCACAATGTTAGTTTTCCCGCAAGGTTTGTTTTCCCACAAGGTTAGTTTTCCCACAAGGTTTGTTTCACCACAAGGTTTGTTTCCCCACAAGGTTTGTTTTCCCACAAGGATTGTTTTCTCACAAGGTTTGTTTTCCCACTGTGTTGGTTTTCCCAAGAGGTTCGCTTTCCCGCAAGGTTCGCTTTCCCGCAAGGTTGGTTTTCCCACAAGGTTTGTTTTCTCACAAGGTTTGTGTTCCCACTAGGTTTGTTTCCCCACAAGGTTTGTTTTCTCACAATGTTTGTTTTCCCACAAGGTTTGTTTTCCCACAAGGTTTGTTTTCCCACAAGGTTTGTTTTCCCGCAGGGTTTGTTTTCCCACAAGGTTAGTTTTCCCGCAAGGTTTGTTTTCCCACAAGGTTAGTTTTCCCACAAGGTTTGTTTCCCCACAAGGTTTGTTTCCCCACAAGGTTTGTTTTCCCACAAGGATTGTTTTCCCACAAGGTTTGTTTTCCCACTGTGTTGGTTTTCCCAAAAGGTTCGCTTTCCCGCAAGGTTGGTTTTCCCACAAGGTTGGTTTTCCCGCAGGGTTTGTTTCCCCATAAGGTTGGTTTTCCCAAAAGGTTTGTTTTCTCACAAGGTTTGTTTTCCCACTAGGTTGGTTTTCCCACAAGGTTTGTTTTCCCACAAGGTTTGTTTACCCACAAGGTTGGTTTTCCCGAAAGGTTTGTTTCCCCACAAGGTTGGTTTTCCCACAAGGTTGGTTTTCCCGCAGGGTTTGTTTTCCCACAAGGTTAGTTTTCCCGCAAGGTTTGTTTTCCCACAAGGTTGGTTTTCCCGAAAGGTTTGTTTCCCCACAAGGTTGGTTTTCCCACAAGGTTGGTTTTCCCGCAGGGTTTGTTTTCCCACAAGGTTAGTTTTCCCGCAAGGTTTGTTTTCCCACAAGGTTGGTTTTCCCGAAAGGTTTGTTTCCCCACAAGGTTGGTTTTCCCACAAGGTTGGTTTTCCCTCAGGGTTTGTTTTCCCACAAGGTTAGTTTTCCCGCAAGGTTTGTTTCCCCACAAGGTTTGTTTTCCCACAAGGTTTGTTTTCCCACTGTGTTGGTTTTCCCAAAAGGTTCGCTTTCCCACAAGGTTGGTTTTCCCACAAGGTTGGTTTTTCCACAAGGTTTGTTTTCTCACAAGGTTTGTTTTCCCACAAGCTTTGTTTTCCCCCAAGGTTGGTTTTCCCGCAGGGTTTGTTTTCCCACAAGGTTAGTTTTCCCGCAAGGTTTGTTTCCCCACAAGGTTTGTTTTCCCACAAGGTTTGTTTTCCCACTGTGTTGGTTTTCCCAAAAGGTTCGCTTTCCCACAAGGTTGGTTTTCCCACAAGGTTGGTTTTCCCACAAGGTTGGTTTTCCCGCAGGGTTGCTTTCCCCATAAGGTTAGTTTTCCCACAAGGTTTGTTTTCCCACAAGGTTTGTTTCCCCACAATGTTTGTTTTCTCACAAGGTTTGTTTTCCCACAAGGTTGGTTTTCCCGAAAGATTTGTTTCCCCACAAGGTTGGTTTTCCCACAAGGCTGGTTTTCCCGCAGGGTTTGTTTTCCCACAAGGTTAGTTTTCCCGCAAGGTTTGTTTTCCCACAAGGTTAGTTTTCCCACAAGGTTTGTTTCCCCACAAGGTTTGTTTCCCCACAAGGCTTGTTTTCCCACAAGGATTGTTTTCTCACAAGGTTTGTTTTCCCACTGTGTTGGTTTTCCCAAGAGGTTCGCTTTCCCGCAAGGTTCGCTTTCCCGCAAGGTTGGTTTTCCCACAAGGTTTGTTTTCTCACAAGGTTTGTGTTCCCACTAGGTTTGTTTCCCCACAAGGTTTGTTTTCTCACAATGTTTGTTTTCCCACAAGGTTTGTTTTCCCACAAGGTTTGTTTTCCCACAAGGTTTGTTTTCCCACAAGGTTTGTTTTCCCACAAGGTTTGTTTTGCCACAACGTTGGTTTTCCAGAAAGTTTTGTTTCCCCACAAGGTTGGTTTTCCCACAAGGTTTGTTTTCCCGCAGGGTTTGTTTTCCCACAAGGTTAGTTTTCCCGCAAGGTTTGTTTTCCCACAAGGTTAGTTTTCCCACAAGGTTTGTTTCCCCACAAGGTTTGTTTCCCCACAAGGTTTGTTTTCCCACAAGGATTGTTTTCCCACAAGGTTTGTTTTCCCACTGTGTTGGTTTTCCCAAAAGGTTCGCTTTCCCGCAAGGTTGGTTTTCCCACAAGGTTGGTTTTCCCGCAGGGTTTGTTTCCCCATAAGGTTGGTTTTCCCAAAAGGTTTGTTTTCTCACAAGGTTTGTTTTCCCACAGGTTGGTTTTCCCACAAGGTTTGTTTTCCCACAAGGTTTGTTTACCCACAAGGTTTGTTTTCCCCCAAGGTTGGTTTTCCCGCAAGGTTGGTTTTCCCATAAGGTTGGTTTTCCCACAAGGTTGGTTTTCCCGCAAGGTTAGTTTTCCCACAAGGTCTGATTTAACACAATGTTTGTTTTCCCACAAGGTTGGTTTTCCCGAAAGGTTTGTTTCCCCACAAGGTTGGTTTTCCCGCAGGGTTTGTTTTCCCACAAGGTTAGTTTTCCCGCAAGGTTTGTTTCCCCACAAGGTTTGTTTTCCCACAAGGTTTGTTTTCCCACTGTGTTGGTTTTCCCAAAAGGTTCGCTTTCCCAAAAGGTTGGTTTTCCCACAAGGTTGGTTTTCCCACAAGGTTGGTTTTCCCGCAGGGTTGCTTTCCCCATAAGGTTGGTTTTCCCAAAAGGTTCGTTTTCCCGCAAGGCTGGTTTTCCCACAAGGTTTGTTTCCCCACAATGTTTGTTTTCTCACAAGGTTTGTTTTCCCACAAGGTTTGTTTTCCCACTTTGTTGGTTTTCCCAAAAGGTTCGCTTTCCCGCAAGGTTGGTTTTCCCACAAGGTTTGTTTCCCCACAAGGTTTGTCTTCCCACAAGGTTTGTTTTCCCACAAGGTTGGTTTTCGCGAAAGGTTTGTTTCCCCACAAGGTTGGTTTTCCCACAAGGTTGGTTTTCCCGCAGGGTTTGTTTTCCCACAAGGTTAGTTTTTCCGCAAGGTTTGTTTCCCCACAAGGTTTGTTTTCCCACAAAGATTGTTTTCTCACAAATTTTGTTTTACCACTAGGTTTGTTTCCCCACAAGGTTTGTTTTCCCACAAGGTTTGTTTTCCCCCAAGGTTGGTTTTCCCGCAAGGTTGGTTTTCCCACAAGGTTTGTTTTCCCACTGTGTTGGTTTTCCCAAAAGGTTCGCTTTCCCACAAGGTTCGTTTTCCCACAAGGTTGGTTTTCCCACAAGGTTGGTTTTCCCGCAGGGTTGCTTTCCCCATAAGGTTGGTTTTCCCACAAGGTTTGTTTTCTCACAAGGGTTTGTTTTCCCACTAGTTTGTTTTTCCCACTAGGTTGGTTTTCCGAAAAGGTTTGTTTTCCCACAAGCTTTGTTTTCCCCCAAGGTTGGTTTTCCCGCAAGGTTCGTTTTCCCACAAGGTTTGTTTTCCCACTGTGTTGGTTTTCCCAAAAGGTTCGCTTTCCCGCAAGGCTGGTTTTCCCACAAGGTTTGTTTCCCCACAATGTTTGTTTTCTCACAAGGTTTGTTTTCCCACAAGGTTGGTTTTCCCGAAAGGTTTGTTTCCCCACAAGGTTGGTTTTCCCACAAGGCTGGTTTTCCCGCAGGGTTTGTTTTCCCACAAGGTTAGTTTTCCCGCAAGGTTTGTTTTCCCACAAGGTTAGTTTTCCCACAAGGTTTGTTTCCCCACAAGGTTTGTTTCCCCACAAGGTTTGTTTTCCCACAAGGATTGTTTCCTCACAAGGTTTGTTTTCCCACTGTGTTGGTTTTCCCAAAAGGTTCGCTTTCCCGCAAGGTTCGCTTTCCCACAAGGTTTGTTTTCCCACAAGCTTTGTTTTCCCCCAAGGTTGGTTTTCCCGCAAGGTTGGTTTTCCCACAAGGTTTGTTTTCCCACTTTGTTGGTTTTCCCAAAAGGTTCGCTTTCCCGCAAGGTTGGTTTTCCAACAAGGTTTGTTTCCCCACAAGGTTTGTTTTCCCACAAGGTTTGTTTTCCCACAAGGTTTGTTTTCCCGAAAGGTTTGTTTCCCCACAAGGTTGGTTTTCCCACAAGGTTGGTTTTCCCGCAGGGTTTGTTTTCCCACAAGGTTAGTTTTCCCGCAAGGTTTGTTTCCCCACAAGGTTTGTTTTCCCACAAGGATTGTTTTCTCACAAGGTTTGTTTTCCCACTAGGTTTGTTTCCCCATAAGGTTTGTTTTCCCACAAGGTTTGTTTTCCCCCAAGGTTGGTTTTCCCGCAAGGTTGGTTTTCCCACAAGGTTGGTTTTCCCGCAGACTTGCTTTCCCCATAAGGTTGGTTTTCCCACAAGGTTTGTTTTCTCCCAAGGTTTGTTTTCCCACTAGGTTGTTTTACCCACTAGGGTGGTTTTCCCACAAGGTTTGTTTTCCCACAAGCTTTGTTTTCCCCCAAGGTGGTTTTTCCCACTAGGTTGGTTTTCCCACAAGGTTTGTTTTCCCACAAGCTTTGTTTTCCCCCAAGGTTGGTTTTCCCGCAAGGTTGGTTTACCCACAAGGTTTGTTTTCCCACTGTGTTGGTTTTCCCGAAAGGTTCGCTTTCCCGCAAGGTTGGTTTTCCCACAAGGTTTGTTTCCCCACAAGGTTTGTTTTCCCACAAGCTTTGTTTCCCCACAAGGTTGGTTTTCCCACAAGGCTGGTTTTCCCGCAGGGTTTGTTTTCCCACAAGGTTAGTTTTCCCGCAAGGTTTGTTTTCCCACAAGGTTAGTTTTCCCACAAGGTTTGTTTCCCCACAAGGTTTGTTTCCCCACAAGGTTTGTTTTCCCACAAGGATTGTTTTCTCACAAGGTTTGTTTTCCCACTGTGTTGGTTTTCCCAAGAGGTTCGCTTTCCCGCAAGGTTCGCTTTCCCGCAAGGTTGGTTTTCCCACAAGGTTTGTTTTCTCACAAGGTTTGTGTTCCCACTAGGTTTGTTTCCCCACAAGGTTTGTTTTCTCACAATGTTTGTTTTCCGACAAGGTTTTTTTTCCCACAAGGTTTGTTTTCCCACAAGGTTTGTTTTCCCACAAGGTTTGTTTTGCCACAAGGTTGGTTTTCCAGAAAGGTTTGTTTCCCCACAAGGTTGGTTTTCCCACAAGGTTTGTTTTCCCGCAGGGTTTGTTTTCCCACAAGGTTAGTTTTCCCGCAAGGTTTGTTTTCCCACAAGGTTAGTTTTCCCACAAGGTTTGTTTCCCCACAAGGTTTGTTTCCCCACAAGGTTTGTTTTCCCACAAGGATTGTTTTCCCACAAGGTTTGTTTTCCCACTGTGTTGGTTTTCCCAAAAGGTTCGCTTTCCCGCAAGGTTGGTTTTCCCACAAGGTTGGTTTTCCCGCAGGGTTTGTTTCCCCATAAGGTTGGTTTTCCCAAAAGGTTTGTTTTCTCACAAGGTTTGTTTTCCCACTAGGTTGGTTTTCCCACAAGGTTTGTTTTCCCACAAGGTTTGTTTACCCACAAGGTTGGTTTTCCCGAAAGGTTTGTTTCCCCACAAGGTTGGTTTTCCCACAAGGTTGGTTTTCCCGCAGGGTTTGTTTTCCCACAAGGTTAGTTTTCCCGCAAGGTTTGTTTTCCCACAAGGTTGGTTTTCCCGAAAGGTTTGTTTCTCCACAAGGTTGGTTTTCCCACAAGGTTGGTTTTCCCGCAGGGTTTGTTTTCCCACATGGTTAGTTTTCCCGCAAGGTTTGTTTTCCCACAAGGTTGGTTTTCCCGAAAGGTTTGTTTCCCCACAAGGTTGGTTTTCCCACAAGGTTGGTTTTCCCTCAGGGTTTGTTTTCCCACAAGGTTAGTTTTCCCGCAAGGTTTGTTTCCCCACAAGGTTTGTTTTCCCACAAGGTTTGTTTTCCCACTGTGTTGGTTTTCCCAAAAGGTTCGCTTTCCCACAAGGTTGGTTTTCCCACAAGGTTGGTTTTTCCACAAGGTTGGTTTTCCTGCAGGGTTGCTTTCCCCATGAGGTTGGTTTTCCCACAAGGTTTGTTCTCTCACAAGGTTTGTTTTCCCACTAGGTTCGCTTTCCCACAAGGTTGGTTTTCCCACAAGGTTGGTTTTTCCACAAGGTTGGTTTTCCCGCAGGGTTGCTTTCCCCATGAGGTTGGTTTTCCCACAAGGTTTGTTTTCTCACAAGGTTTGTTTTCCCACAAGCTTTGTTTTCCCCCAAGGTTGGTTTTCCCGCAGGGTTTGTTTTCCCACAAGGTTAGTTTTCCCGCAAGGTTTGTTTCCCCACAAGGTTTGTTTTCCCACAAGGTTTGTTTTCCCACTGTGTTGGTTTTCCCAAAAGGTTCGCTTTCCCACAAGGTTGGTTTTCCCACAAGGTTGGTTTTCCCACAAGGTTGGTTTTCCCGCAGGGTTGCTTTCCCCATAAGGTTAGTTTTCCCACAAGGTTTGTTTTCCCACAAGGTTTGTTTCCCCACAATGTTTGTTTTCTCACAAGGTTTGTTTTCCCACAAGGTTGGTTTTCCCGAAAGATTTGTTTCCCCACAAGGTTGGTTTTCCCACAAGGCTGGTTTTCCCGCAGGGTTTGTTTTCCCACAAGGTTAGTTTTCCCGCAAGGTTTGTTTTCCCACAAGGTTAGTTTTCCCACAAGGTTTGTTTCCCCACAAGGTTTGTTTCCCCACAAGGCTTGTTTTCCCACAAGGATTTTTTTCTCACAAGGTTTGTTTTCCCACTGTGTTGGTTTTCCCAAGAGGTTCGCTTTCCCGCAAGGTTCGCTTTCCCGCAAGGTTGGTTTTCCCACAAGGTTTGTTTTCTCACAAGGTTTGTGTTCCCACTAGGTTTGTTTCCCCACAAGGTTTGTTTTCTCACAATGTTTGTTTTCCCACAAGGTTTGTTTTCCCACAAGGTTTGTTTTCCCACAAGGTTTGTTTTCCCACAAGGTTTGTTTTCCCACAAGGTTTGTTTTGCCACAACGTTGGTTTTCCAGAAAGTTTTGTTTCCCCACAAGGTTGGTTTTCCCACAAGGTTTGTTTTCCCGCAGGGTTTGTTTTCCCACAAGGTTAGTTTTCCCGCAAGGTTTGTTTTCCCACAAGGTTAGTTTTCCCACAAGGTTTGTTTCCCCACAAGGTTTGTTTCCCCACAAGGTTTGTTTTCCCACAAGGATTGTTTTCCCACAAGGTTTGTTTTCCCACTGTGTTGGTTTTCCCAAAAGGTTCGCTTTCCCGCAAGGTTGGTTTTCCCACAAGGTTGGTTTTCCCGCAGGGTTTGTTTCCCCATAAGGTTGGTTTTCCCAAAAGGTTTGTTTTCTCACAAGGTTTGTTTTCCCACAGGTTGGTTTTCCCACAAGGTTTGTTTTCCCACAAGGTTTGTTTACCCACAAGGTTTGTTTTCCCCCAAGGTTGGTTTTCCCGCAAGGTTGGTTTTCCCATAAGGTTGGTTTTCCCACAAGGTTGGTTTTCCCGCAAGGTTAGTTTTCCCACAAGGTCTGATTTAACACAATGTTTGTTTTCCCACAAGGTTGGTTTTCCCCAAAGGTTTGTTTCCCCACAAGGTTGGTTTTCCCGCAGGGTTTGTTTTCCCACAAGGTTAGTTTTCCCGCAAGGTTTGTTTCCCCACAAGGTTTGTTTTCCCACAAGGTTTGTTTTCCCACTGTGTTGGTTTTCCCAAAAGGTTCGCTTTCCCAAAAGGTTGGTTTTCCCACAAGGTTGGTTTTCCCACAAGGTTGGTTTTCCCGCAGGGTTGCTTTCCCCATAAGGTTGGTTTTCCCAAAAGGTTCGTTTTCCCGCAAGGCTGGTTTTCCCACAAGGTTTGTTTCCCCACAATGTTTGTTTTCTCACAAGGTTTGTTTTCCCACAAGGTTGGTTTTCCCGAAAGGTTTGTTTCCCCACAAGGTTGGTTTTCCCACAAGGCTGGTTTTCCCGCAGGGTTTGTTTTCCCACAATGTTAGTTTTCCCGCAAGGTTTGTTTTCCCACAAGGTTAGTTTTCCCACAAGGTTTGTTTCACCACAAGGTTTGTTTCCCCACAAGGTTTGTTTTCCCACAAGGATTGTTTTCTCACAAGGTTTGTTTTCCCACTGTGTTGGTTTTCCCAAGAGGTTCGCTTTCCCGCAAGGTTCGCTTTCCCGCAAGGTTGGTTTTCCCACAAGGTTTGTTTTCTCACAAGGTTTGTGTTCCCACTAGGTTTGTTTCCCCACAAGGTTTGTTTTTTCACAATGTTTGTTTTCCCACAAGGTTTGTTTTCCCACAAGGTTTGTTTTCCCACAAGGTTTGTTTTCCCACAAGGTTGGTTTTCCAGAAAGGTTTGTTTCCCCACAAGGTTGGTTTTCCCACAAGGTTTGTTTTCCCGCAGGGTTTGTTTTCCCACAAGGTTAGTTTTCCTGCAAGGTTTGTTTTCCCACAAGGTTAGTTTTCCCACAAGGTTTGTTTCCCCACAAGGTTTGTTTCCCCACAAGGTTTGTTTTCCCACAAGGATTGTTTTCCCACAAGGTTTGTTTTCCCACTGTTGGTTTTCCCAAAAGGTTCGCTTTCCCGCAAGGTTGGTTTTCCCACAAGGTTGGTTTTCCCGCAGGGTTTGTTTCCCCATAAGGTTGGTTTTCCCAAAAGGTTTGTTTTCTCACAAGGTTTGTTTTCCCACTAGGTTGGTTTTCCCACAAGGTTTGTTTTCCCGCAAGGTTTGTTTACCCACAAGGTTTGTTTTCCCCCAAGGTTGGTTTTCCCGCAAGGTTGGTTTTCCCATAAGGTTGGTTTCCCACAAGGTTGGTTTTCCCGCAAGGTTAGTTTTCCCACAAGGTCTGATTTAACACAATGTTTGTTTTCCCACAAGGTTGGTTTTCCCGAAAGGTTTGTTTCCCCACAAGGTTGGTTTTCCCACAAGGTTGGTTTTCCCGCAGGGTTTGTTTTCCCACAAGGCTAGTTTTCCCGCAAGGTTTGTTTTCCCACAAGGTTGGTTTTCCCGAAAGGTTTGTTTCCCCACAAGGTTGGTTTTCCCACAAGGTTGGTTTTCCCGCAGGGTTTGTTTTCCCACAAGGTTAGTTTTCCCGCAAGGTTTGTTTCCCCACAAGGTTTGTTTTCCCACAAGGTTTGTTTTCCCACTATGTTGGTTTTCCCAAAAGGTTCGCTTTCCCACAAGGTTGGTTTTCCCACAAGGTTGGTTTTTCACAAGGTTGGTTTTCCCGCAGGGTTGCTTTCCCCATGAGGTTGGTTTTCCCACAAGGTTTGTTTTCTCACAAGGTTTGTTTTCCCACTAGGTTGTTTTTCCCACTAGGTTGGTTTTCCCACAAGGTTTGTTTTCCCACAAGCTTTGTTTTCCCCCAAGGTTGGTTATCCCGCAGGGTTTGTTTTCCCACAAGGTTAGTTTTCCCGCAAGGTCTGTTTCCTCACAAGGTTTGTTTTCCCACAAGGTTTGTTTTCCCACTGTGTTGGTTTTCCCAAAAGGTTCGCTTTCCCACAAGGTTGGTTTTCCCACAAGGTTGGTTTTCCCACAAGGTTGGTTTTCCCGCAGGGTTGCTTTCCCCATAAGGATGGTTTTCCCACAAGGTTTGTTTTCCCACAAGGTTTGTTTCCCCACAAGGTTTGTTTCCCCACAAGGTTTGTTTCCCCACAAGGTTTGTTTTCCCACAAGGATTGTTTTCTCACAAGGTTTGTTTTCCCACAAGGTTTGTTTCCCCACAAGGTTTGTTTCCCCACAAGGTTTGTTTTCCCACAAGGTTAGTTTTCCCACAAGGTTTGTTTCCCCACAAGGTTTGTTTCCCCACAAGGTTTGTTTTCTCACAAGGTTTGTTTTCCCACTAGGTTTGTTTCCCCACAAGGTTTGTTTTCTCACAAGGTTTGTTTTCCCACAAGGTTTGTTTCCCCACAAGGTTTGTTTCCCCACAAGGTTTGTTTTCCCACAAGGGTTGTTTTCTCACAAGGTTTGTTTTCCCAGTGTGTTGGTTTTCCCAAGAGGTTCGCTTTCCCGCAAGGTTCGCTTTCCCGCAAGGTTGGTTTTCCCACAAGGTTTGTTTTCTCACAAGGTTTGTTTTCCCACTAGGTTTGTTTCCCCACAAGGTTTGTTTTCTCACAAGGTTTGTTTTCCCACAAGGTTTGTTTTCCCACAAGGTTTGTTTTCCCACAAGGTTTGTTTTGCCACAAGGTTTGTTTTCCAGAAAGGTTTGTTTCCCCACAAGGTTGGTTTTCCCACTGTGTTGGTTTTCCCAAGAGGTTCGCTTTCCCGCAAGGTTCGCTTTCCCGCAAGGTTGGTTTTCCCACAAGGTTTGTTTTCTCACAAGGTTTGTTTTCCCACTAGGTTTGTTTCCCCACAAGGTTTGTTTTCTCACAAGGTTTGTTTTCCCACGAGGTTTGTTTCCCCACAAGGTTTGTTTCCCCACAAGGTTTGTTTTCCCACAAGGGTCTCACAAGGTTTGTTTTCCCACAAGGTTGGTTTTCCCGAAAGGTTTGTTTCCCCACAAGGTTGGTTTTCCCACAAGGCTGGTTTTCCCGCAGGTTTTGTTTTCCCACAAGGTTAGTTTTCCCGCAAGGTTTGTTTTCCCACAAGGTTAGTTTTCCCACAAGGTTTGTTTCCCCACAAGGTTTGTTTCCCCACAAGGTTTGTTTCCCCACAAGGTTTGTTTTCCCACAAGGATTGTTTTCTCACAAGGTTTGTTTTCCCACTGTGTTGGTTTTCCCAAGAGGTTCGCTTTCCCGCAAGGTTCGCTTTCCCGCAAGGTTGGTTTTCCCACAAGGTTTGTTTTCTCACAAGATTTGTGTTCCCACTAGGTTTGTTTCCCCACAAGGTTTGTTTCCTCACAAGGTTTGTTTTCCCACTAGGTTGTTTTTCCCACTAGGTTGGTTTTCCCACAAGGTTTGTTTTCCCACAAGCTTTTTTTTCACCCAAGGTTGGTTTTCCCGCAAGGTTGGTTTTCCCACAAGGTTTGTTTTCCCACTGTTTTGGTTTTCCCAAAAGGTTCGATTTCCCGCAAGGTTGGTTTTCCCACAAGGTTTGTTTTCCCATAAGGTTTGTTTTCCCTTAAGGTTTGTTTTCCCACAAGGTTTGTTTTCCCACAAGGTTTGTTTTCCCACAAGGTTGGTTTTCCCGCAAGGTTGCTTTCCCCATAAGGTTTGTTTTCCCACAAGGTTTGTTTTCCCACAAGGTTTGTTTTCCCACAAGGTTGGTTTTCCCGAAAGGTTTGTTTCCCCACAAGGTTAGTTTTCCCGCAAGGTTTGTTTTCCCACAAGGTTAGTTTTCCCACAAGGTTTGTTTCCACAAGGTTGGTTTTCCCACAAGGTTGGTTTTCTCGCAGGGTTTGTTTTCCCACAAGGTTAGTTTTCCCACAAGGTTGGTTTTCCCACAAGGTTGGTTTTCCCGCAGGGTTGCTTTCCCCATAAGGTTGGTTTTCCCACAAGGTTTGTTTTCTCACAAGGTTTGTTTTCCCACTAGGTTGTTTTTCCCACTAGGTTGGTTTTCCGAAAAGGTTTGTTTTCCCACAAGCTTTGTTTTCCCCCAAGGTTGGTTTTCCCGCAAGGTTGGTTTACCCAAAAGGTTTGTTTTCCCACTGTGTTGGTTTTCCCAAAAGGTTCTCTTTCCCAAAAGGTTTGCTTTCCCGCAAGGTTGGTTTTCCCACAAGGTTTGTTTCCCCACAAGGTTTGTTTTCCCACAAGGTTTGTTTTCCCACAAGGTTGGTTTTTCCGAAAGGTTTGTTTCCCCACAAGGTGGGTTTTCCCACAAGGTTGGTTTTCCCGCAGGGTTTGTTTTCCCACAAGGTTAGTTTTCCCTTAAGGTTTGTTTCCCCACAAGGTTTGTTTTCCCACAAGGTTTGTTTTCCAACAAGGTTGGTTTTCCCGAAAGGTTTGTTTCCCCACAAGGTTGGTTTTCCCACAAGGTTGGTTTTCCCGCAGGGTTTGTTTTCCCACAAGGTTAGTTTTCCCGCAAGGTTTGTTTCCCCACAAGGTTTGTTTTCCCACAAGGTTTGTTTTCCCACTGTGTTGGTTTTCCCAAAAGGTTCGCTTTCCCACAAGGTTGGTTTTCCCACAAGGTTTGTTTTCCCACAAGGTTAGTTTTCCCACAAGGTTTGTTTCCCCACAAGGTTTGTTTCCCCACAAGGTTTGTTTTCCCACAAGGTTGGTTTTCCCCCAAGGTTGGTTTTCCCGCAAGGTTGGTTTTCCCACAAGGTTTGTTTTCCCACTGTGTTGGTTTTCCCAAAAGGTTCGCTTTCCCACAAGGTTGGTTTTCCCACAAGGTTGGTTTTCCCGCAGGGTTGCTTTCCCCATAAGGTTTGTTTTCCCACTAGGTTGTGTTTGCCACTAGGTTGGTCTTCCCACAAGGTTTGTTTTCCCACAAGCTTTGTTTTCCCCCAAGGTTGGTTTTCCCGCAAGGTTGGTTTTCCCACAAGGTTTGTTTTCCCACTTTGTTGGTTTTCCCAAAAGGTTCGCTTTCCCGCAAGGTTGGTTTTCCCACAAGGTTTGTTTCTCCACAAGGTTTGTTTTCCCACAAGGTTTGTTTTCCCACAAGGTTGGTTTTCGCGAAAGGTTTGTTTCCCCACAAGGTTGGTTTTCCCACAAGGTTGGTTTTCCCGCAGGGTTTGTTTTCCCACAAGGTTAGTTTTTCCGCAAGGTTTGTTTCCCCACAAGGTTTGTTTTCCCACAAGGATTGTTTTCTCACAAATTTTGTTTTCCCACTAGGTTTGTTTCCCCACAAGCTTTGTTTTCCCACAAGGTTGGTTTTCCCCCAAGGTTGGTTTTCCCGCAAGGTTGGTTTTCCCACAAGGTTTGTTTTCCCACTGTGTTGGTTTTCCCAAAAGGTTCGCTTTCCCACAAGGTTCGTTTTCCCACAAGGTTGGTTTTCCCACAAGGTTGGTTTTCCTGCAGGGTTGCTTTCCCCATAAGGTTGGTTTTCCCACAAGGTTTGTTTTCTCACAAGGGTTTGTTTTCCCACTAGGTTGTTTTTCCCACTAGGTTGGTTTTCCGAAAAGGTTTGTTTTCCCACAAGCTTTGTTTTCCCCCAAGGTTGGTTTTCCCGCAAGGTTCGTTTTCCCACAAGGTTTGTTTTCCCACTGTGTTGGTTTTCCCAAAAGGTTCGCTTTCCCGCAAGGCTGGTTTTCCCACAATGTTTGTTTCCCCACAATTTTTGTTTTCTCACAAGGTTTGTTTTCCCACAAGGTTGGTTTTCCCGAAAGGTTTCTTTCCCCACAAGGTTGGTTTTCCCACAAGGCTGGTTTTCCCGCAGGGTTTGTTTTCCCACAAGGTTAGTTTTCCCGCAAGGTTTGTTTTCCCACAAGGTTAGTTTTCCCACAAGGTTTGTTTCCCCACAAGGTTTGTTTCCCCACAAGGTTTGTTTTCCCACAAGGATTGTTTTCTCACAAGGTTTGTTTTCCCACTGTGTTGGTTTTCCCAAAAGGTTCGCTTTCCCGCAAGGTTCGCTTTCCCACAAGGTTTGTTTTCCCACAAGCTTTGTTTTCCCCCAAGGTTGGTTTTCCCGCAAGGTTGGTTTTCCCACAAGGTTTGTTTTCCCACTTTGTTGGTTTTCCCAAAAGGTTCGCTTTCCCGCAAGGTTGGTTTTCCAACAAGGTTTGTTTCCCCAAAAGGTTTGTTTTCCCACAAGGTTTGTTTTCCCACAAGGTTTGTTTTCCCGAAAGGTTTGTTTCCCCACAAGGTTGGTTTTCCCACAAGGTTGGTTTTCCCGCAGGGTTTGTTTTCCCACAAGGTTAGTTTTCCCGCAAGGTTTGTTTCCCCACAAGGTTTGTTTTCCCACAAAGATTGTTTTCTCACAAGGTTTGTTTTCCCACTAGGTTTGTTTCCCCATAAGGTTTGTTTTCCCACAAGGTTTGTTTTCCCCCAAGGTTGGTTTTCCCGCAAGGTTGGTTTTCCCACAAGGTTGGTTTTCCCGCAGACTTGCTTTCCCCATAAGGTTGGTTTTCCCACAAGGTTTGTTTTCTCACAAGTTTTGTTTTCCCACTAGGTTGTTTTTCCCACTAGGTTGGTTTTCCCACAAGGTTTGTTTTCCCACAAGCTTTGTTTTCCCCCAAGGTTGTTTTTCCCACTAGGTTGGTTTTCCCACAAGGTTTGTTTTCCCACAAGCTTTGTTTTCCCCCAAGGTTGGTTTTCCCGCAAGGTTGGTTTACCCACAAGGTTTGTTTTCCCACTGTGTTGGTTTTCCCGAAAGGTTCGCTTTCCCGCAAGGTTGGTTTTCCCACAAGGTTTGTTTCCCCACAAGGTTTGTTTTCCCACAAGGTTTGTTTTCCCACAAGGTTGGTTTTCCCGAAAGGTTTGTTTCCCCAGAAGGTTGGTTTTCCCACAAGGTTGGTTTTCCCGCAGGGTTTGTTTTCCCAAAAGGTTAGTTTTCCCGCAAGGTTTGTTTCCCCACAAGGTTTGTTTTCCCACAAGGTTTGTTTTCCCACTGTGTTGGTTTTAACAAAAGGTTCGCTTTCCCGCAAGGTTGGTTTTCCCACAAGGTTGGTTTTCCCGCAGGGTTTGTTTCCCCATAAGGTTGGTTTTCCCAAGAGGTTTGTTTTCTCACAAGGTTTGTTTTCCCACTAGGTTGGTTTTCCCACAAGGTTTGTTTTCCCACAAGGTTTGTTTACCCACAAGGTTGGTTTTCCCGAAAGGTTTGTTTCCCCACAAGGTTCGTTTTCCCACAAGGTTGGTTTTCCCGCAGGGTTTGTTTTCCCACAAGGTTAGTTTTCCCGCAAGGTTTGTTTTCCCACAAGGTTGGTTTTCCCGAAAGGTTTGTTTCCCCACAAGGTTGGTTTTCCCACAAGGTTGGTTTTCCCGCAGGGTTTGTTTTCCCACAAGGTTAGTTTTCCCGCAAGGTTTGTTTTCCCACAAGGTTGGTTTTCCCGAAAGGTTTGTTTCCCCACAAGGTTGGTTTTCCCACAAGGTTGGTTTTCCCGCAGGGTTTGTTTTCCCACAAGGTTAGTTTTCCCGCAAGGTTTGTTTCCCCACAAGATTTGTTTTCCCACAAGGTTTGTTTTCCCACTGTGTTGGTTTTCCCAAAAGGTTCGCTTTCCCACAAGGTTGGTTCTCCCACAAGGTTGGTTTTTCCACAAGGTTGGTTTTCCCGCAGGGTTGCTTTCCCCATGAGGTTGGTTTTCCCACAAGGTTTGTTTTCTCACAAGGTTTGTTTTCCCACTAGGTTCGCTTTCCCACAAGGTTGGTTTTCCCACAAGGTTGGTTTTTCCACAAGGTTGGTTTTCCCGCATGGTTGCTTTCCCCATGAGGTTGGTTTTCCCACAAGGTTTGTTTTCTCACAAGGTTTGTTTTCCCACAAGCTTTGTTTTCCCCCAAGGTTGGTTTTCCCGCAGGGTTTGTTTTCCCACAAGGTTAGTTTTCCCGCAAGGTTTGTTTCCCCACAAGGTTTGTTTTACCACAAGGTTTGTTTTCCCACTGTGTTGGTTTTCCCAAAAGGTTCGCTTTCCCACAAGGTTGGTTTTCCCACAAGGTTGGTTTTCCCACAAGGTTGGTTTTCCCGCAGGGTTGCTTTCCCCATAAGGTTGGTTTTCCCACAAGGTTTGTTTTCCCACAAGGTTTGTTTCCCCACAATGTTTGTTTTCTCACAAGGTTTGTTTTCCCACAAGGTTGGTTTTCCCGAAAGATTTGTTTCCCCACAAGGTTGGTTTTCCCACAAGGCTGGTTTTCCCGCAGGGTTTGTTTTCCCACAAGGTTAGTTTTCCCGCAAGGTTTGTTTTCCCACAAGGTTAGTTTTCCCACAAGGTTTGTTTCCCCACAAGGTTTGTTTCCCCACAAGGTTTGTTTTCCCACAAGGATTGTTTTCTCACAAGGTTTGTTTTCCCACTGTGTTGGTTTTCCCAAGAGGTTCGCTTTCCCGCAAGGTTCGCTTTCCCGCAAGGTTGGTTTTCCCACAAGGTTTGTTTTCTCACAAGGTTTGTGAATGAATGAATACTTTTAATTCAGCAAATAGCCATAAACGAAAAAGAAAACACACAGAAAAGAAAACAACAACAACAACAAAATCATGCAGTCTGTTCCTGCTGTTGCGTTGCAGCAAGAAGAGACTGCCATACAGGCAGGCAATGAAAAATTGGCACAGTGGCAAATTTTATAACCTCAATCTTTGAATCCAAAAGACGGCACAGAAGTGCCGCTCTAGCCTTACGGCGAATTTCCTCAAAAGTGAGGCATCTTCTCGAAACGAGCGCCGAAGAAACACTACAGATATATGGTAGCTTAAACAAACGCCGGAACACACGGTTATAACTTATTTTAGCGTTGCTAAGACTTTTAGCGGTAGCATTAGTTACCAATGCTAAAGCAAAAAGATGGTAGCAGTACGTTCTAAACAGCTGAACGCGTACATCAAGGTCAGCCTTGCTGAACTTACGAATTAAAACGTTTGCACGTTTGCATAGCCCCGATATCAACTCTTTAACATGAAGGTCATCATTCAGGTTAGACTTGAACGTGAATCCTAAATAACGGAACTCATCGACATAACACAGTATTCGACCTGACAGTTGCACATGATTTTTAGCAACACGAATACCAGCTTTGCGAAACAACATCACATGAGTTTTCTTTGTATTAAAAAGAATGTCATGTTGTGACGCAAAACTGTCACAAATTTTAAGAAGCTTATTCAATCCATAACACGTAGGCGACAGTACCACTAGTTTGTGTTCCCACTAGGTTTGCTTCCCCACAAGGTTTGTTTTCTCACAATGTTTGTTTTCCCACAAGGTTTGTTTTCCCACAAGGTTTGTTTTCCCACAAGGTTTGTTTTCCCACAAGGTTTGTTTTGCCACAAGGTTGGTTTTCCAGAAAGTTTTGTTTCCCCACAAGGTTGGTTTTCCCACAAGGTTTGTTTTCCCGCAGGGTTTGTTTTCCCACAAGGTTAGTTTTCCCGCAAGGTTTGTTTTCCCACAAGGTTAGTTTTCCCACAAGGTTTGTTTCCCCACAAGGTTTGTTTCCCCACAAGGTTTGTTTTCCCACAAGGTTTGTTTTCCTACTGTGTTGGTTTTCCCAAAAGGTTCGCTTTCCCGCAAGGTTGGTTTTTCCCACAAGGTTGGTTTTCCCGCAGGGTTTGTTTCCCCATAAGGTTGGTTTTCCCAAAAGGTTTGTTTTCTCACAAGGTTTGTTTTCCCACAGGTTGGTTTTCCCACAAGGTTTGTTTTCCCACAAGGTTTGTTTACCCACAAGGTTTGTTTTCCCCCAAGGTTGGTTTTCCCGCAAGGTTGGTTTTCCCATAAGGTTGGTTTTCCCACAAGGTTGGTTTTCCCGCAAGGTTAGTTTTCCCACAAGGTCTGATTTAACACAATGTTTGTTTTCCCCCAAGGTTGGTTTTCCCGCAAGGTTGGTTTTCCCATAAGGTTGGTTTTCCCAAAAGGTTTGTTTTCCCGAAAGGTTTGTTTCCCCACAAGGTTGGTTTTCCCACAAGGTTGGTTTTCCCGCAGGGTTTGTTTTCCCACAAGGTTAGTTTTCCCGCAAGGTTTGTTTCCCCACAAGGTTTGTTTTCCCACAAGGTTTGTTTTCCCACTGTGTTGGTTTTCCCAAAAGGTTCGTTTTCCCAAAAGGTTGGTTTTCCCACAAGGTTGGTTTTCCCACAAGGTTGGTTTTCCCGCAGGGTTGCTTTCCCCATAAGGTTGGTTTTCCCAAAAGGTTCGTTTTCCCGCAAGGCTGGTTTTCCCACAAGGTTTGTTTCCCCACAATGTTTGTTTTCTCACAAGGTTTGTTTTCCCACAAGGTTGGTTTTCCCGAAAGGTTTGTTTCCCCACAAGGTTGGTTTTCCCACAAGGCTGGTTTTCCCGCAGGGTTTGTTTTCCCACAAGGTTAGTTTTCCCGCAAGGTTTGTTTTCCCACAAGGTTAGTTTTCCCACAAGGTTTGTTTCCCCACAAGGTTTGTTTCCCCACAAGGTTTGTTTTCCCACAAGGATTGTTTTCTCACAAGGATTGTTTTCCCACTGTGTTGGTTTTCCCAATAGGTTCGCTTTCCCGCAAGGTTCGCTTTCCCGCAAGGTTGGTTTTCCCACAAGGTTTGTTTTTCTCACAAGGTTTGTGTTCCCACTAGGTTTGTTTCCCCACAAGGTTTGTTTTCTCACAATGTTTGTTTTCCCACAAGGTATGTTTTCCCACAAGGTTTGTTTTCCCACAAGGTTTGTTTTCCCACAAGGTTGGTTTTCCAGAAAGGTTTGTTTCCCCACAAGGTTGGTTTTCCCACAAGGTTTGTTTTCCTGCAGGGTTTGTTTTCCCCACAAGGTTAGTTTTCCCGCAAGGTTTGTTTTCCCACAAGGTTAGTTTTTTCCCACAAGGTTTGTTTCCCCACAAGGTTTGTTTCCCCACAAGGTTTGTTTTCCCACAAGGATTGTTTTCCCACAAGGTTTGTTTTCCCACTGTGTTGGTTTTCCCAAAAGGTTCGCTTTCCCGCAAGGTTGGTTTTCCCACAAGGTTGGTTTTCCCGCAGGGTTTGTTTCCCCATAAGGTTGGTTTTCCCAAAAGGTTTGTTTTCTCACAAGGTTTGTTTTCCCACTAGGTTGGTTTTCCCACAAGGTTTGTTTTCCCGCAAGGTTTGTTTACCCACAAGGTTTGTTTTCCCCCAAGGTTGGTTTTCCCGCAAGGTTGGTTTTCCCATAAGGTTGGTTTTCCCACAAGGTTGGTTTTCCCGCAAGGTTAGTTTTCCCACAAGGTCTGATTTAACACAATGTTTGTTTTCCCACAAGGTTGGTTTTCCCGAAAGGTTTGTTTCCCCACAAGGTTGGTTTTCCCACAAGGTTTTTTTTTCCCGCAGGGGTTTGTTTTCCCACAAGGCTAGTTTTCCCGCAAGGTTTGTTTTCCCACAAGGTTGGTTTTCCCAAGAGGTTCGCTTTCCCGCAAGGTTCGCTTTCCCGCAAGGTTGGTTTTCCCACAAGGTTTGTTTTCTCACAAGGTTTGTTTTCCCACTAGGTTTGTTTCCCCACAAGGTTTGTTTTCTCACAAGGTTTGTTTTCCCACAAGGTTTGTTTTCCCACAAGGTTTGTTTTCCCACAAGGTTTGTTTTGCCACAAGGTTGGTTTTCCAGAAAGGTTTGTTTCCCCACAAGGTTGGTTTTCCCACTGTGTTGGTTTTCCCAAGAGGTTCGCTTTCCCGCAAGGTTCGCTTTCTCACAAGGTTGGTTTTCCCACAAGGTTTTTTTTCCCGCAGGGTTTGTTTTCCCACAAGGCTAGTTTTCCCGCAAGGTTTGTTTTCCCACAAGGTTGGTTTTCCGAAAGGTTTGTTTCCCCACAAGGTTGGTTTTCCCACAAGGTTGGTTTTCCCGCAGGGTTTGTTTTCCCACAAGGTTAGTTTTTCCGCAAGGTTTGTTTCCCCACAAGGTTTGTTTTCCCACAAGGTTTGTTTTCCCACTATGTTGGTTTTCCCAAAAGGTTCGCTTTCCCACAAGGTTGGTTTTCCCACAAGGTTGGTTTTTCCACAAGGTTGGTTTTCCCGCAGGGTTGCTTTCCCCATGAGGTTGGTTTTCCCACAAGGTTTGTTTTCTCACAAGGTTTGTTTTCCCACTAGGTTGTTTTTCCCACTAGGTTGGTTTTCCCACAAGGTTTGTTTTCCCACAAGCTTTGTTTTCCCCCAAGGTTGGTTTTCCCGCAGGGTTTGTTTTCCCACAAGGTTAGTTTTCCAGCAAGGTCTGTTTCCCCACAAGGTTTGTTTTCCCACAAGGTTTGTTTTCCCACTGTGTTGGTTTTCCCAAAAGGTTCGCTTTCCCACAAGGTTGGTTTTCCCACAAGGTTGGTTTTCCCACAAGGTTGGTTTTCCCGCAGGGTTGCTTTCCCCATAAGGTTGGTTTTCCCACAAGGTTTGTTTTCCCACAAGGTTTGTTTCCCCACAAGGTTTGTTTCCCCACAAGGTTTGTTTCCCCACAAGGTTTGTTTTCCCACAAGGATTGTTTTCTCACAAGGTTTGTTTTCCCACAAGGTTTGTTTCCCCACAAGGTTTGTTTCCCCACAAGGTTTGTTTTCCCACAAGGTTAGTTTTCCCACAAGGTTTGTTTCCCCACAAGGTTTGTTTCCCCACAAGGTTTGTTTTCTCACAAGGTTTGTTTTCCCACTAGGTTTGTTTCCCCACAAGGTTTGTTTTCTCACAAGGTTTGTTTTCCCACAAGGTTTGTTTCCCCACAAGGTTTGTTTTCCCACAAGGATTGTTTTCTCACAAGGTTTGTTTTCCCAGTGTGTTGGTTTTCCCAAGAGGTTCGCTTTCCCGCAAGGTTCGCTTTCCCGCAAGGTTGGTTTTCCCACAAGGATTGTTTTCTCACAAGGTTTGTTTTCCCACTAGGTTTGTTTCCCCACAAGGTTTGTTTTCTCACAAGGTTTGTTTTCCCACAAGGTTTGTTTTCCCACAAGGTTTGTTTTCCCACAAGGTTTGTTTTGCCACAAGGTTGGTTTTCCAGAAAGGTTTGTTTCCCCACAAGGTTGGTTTTCCCACTGTGTTGGTTTTCCCAAGAGGTTCGCTTTCCCGCAAGGTTCGCTTTCCCGCAAGGTTGGTTTTCCCACAAGGTTTGTTTTCTCACAAGGTTTGTTTTCCCACTAGGTTTGTTTCCCCACAAGGTTTGTTTTCTCACAAGGTTTGTTTTCCCACAAGGTTTGTTTCCCCACAAGGTTTGTTTCCCCACAAGGTTTGTTTTCCCACAAGGATTGTTTTCTCACAAGGTTTGTTTTCCCACTGTGTTGGTTTTCCCAAGAGGTTCGCTTTCCCGCAAGGTTCGCTTTCCCGCAAGGTTGGTTTTCCCACAAGGTTTGTTTTCTCACAAGGTTTGTTTTCCCACTAGGTTTGTTTCCCCACAAGGTTTGTTTTCTCACAAGTTTTGTTTTCCCACAAGGTTTGTTTTCCCACAAGGTTTGTTTTCCCACAAGGTTTGTTTTGCCACAAGGTTGGTTTTCCAGAAAGGTTTGTTTCCCCACAAGGTTGGTTTTCCCACAAGGTTTGTTTTCCCGCTGGGTTTGTTTTCCCACAAGGTTAGTTTTCCCGCAAGGTTTGTTTTCCCACAAGGTTAGTTTTCCCACAAGGTTTGTTTCCCCACAAGGTTTGTTTCCCCACAAGGTTTGTTTTGCCACAAGGATTGTTTTCTCACAAGGTTTGTTTTCCCACTGTGTTGGTTTTCCCAAAAGGTTCGCTTTCCCGCAAGGTTGGTTTTCCCACAAGGTTGGTTTTCCCGCAGGGTTTGTTTCCCCATAAGGTTGGTTTTCCCACAAGGTTTGTTTTCTCACAAGGTTTGTTTTCCCACTAGGTTGGTTTGCCCACAAGGTTTGTTTTCCCACAAGGTTTGTTTACCCACAAGGTTTGTTTTCCCCCAAGGTTGGTTTTCCCGCAAGGTTGGTTTTCCCATAAGGTTGGTTTTCCCACAAGGTTGGTTTTCCCGCAAGGTTAGTATTCCCGAAAGGTTTGTTTCCCCACAATGTTGGTTTTCCCACAAGGTTGGTTTTCCCGCAGGGTTTGTTTTCCCACAAGGTTAGTTTTCCCGCAAGGTTTGTTTTCCCACAAGGTTGGTTTTCCGGAAAGGTTTGTTTCCCCACAAGGTTGGTTTTCCCACAAGGTTGGTTTTCCCGCAGGGTTTGTTTTCCCACAAGGTTAGTTTTCCCGCAAGGTTTGTTTTCCCACAAGGTTAGTTTTCCCACAAGGTTTGTTTCCCCACAAGGTTTGTTTCCCCACAAGGTTTGTTTTCCCACAAGGATTGTTTTCTCACAAGGTTTGTTTTCCCACTGTGTTGGTTTTCCCAAAAGGTTCGCTTTCCCGCAAGGTTGGTTTTCCCACAAGGTTGGTTTTCCCGCAGGGTTTGTTTCCCCATAAGGTTGGTTTTCCCACAAAGTTCGTTTTCCCGCAGGGTTTGTTTTCCCACAAGGTTAGTTTCCCCGAAAGGTTTGTTTCCCCACAAGGTTTGTTTTCCCACAAGGGTTGTTTTCTCACAAGGTTTGTTTTCCCACTAGGTTTGTTTCCCCACAAGGTGTGTTTTCCCACAAGGTTTGTTTTCCCCAAAGGTTGGTTTTCCCGCATGGTTGGTTTTCCCACAAGGTTTGTTTTCCCACTGTGTTGGTTTTCCCAAAAGGTTCGCTTTCCCACAAGGTTGGTTTTCCCACAAGGTTGGTTTTCCCACAAGGTTTGTTTACCCACAAGGTTTGTTTTCCCCCAAGGTTGGTTTTCCCGCAAGGTTGGTTTTCCCATAAGGTTGGTTTTCCCACAAGGTTGGTTTTCCCGCAAGGTTAGTTTTCCCACAAGGTCTGATTTAACACAATGTTTGTTTTCCCACAAGGTTGGTTTTCCCGAAAGGTTTGTTTCCCCACAATGTTGGTTTTCCCACAAGGTTGGTTTTCCCGCAGGGTTTGTTTTCCCACAAGGTTAGTTTTCCCGCAAGGTTTGTTTTCCCACAAGGTTGGTTTTCCCGAAAGGTTTGTTTCCCCACAAGGTTGGTTTTCCCACAAGGTTGGTTTTCCCGCAGGGTTTGTTTTCCCACAAGGTTAGATTTCCCGCAGGGTTTGTTTTCCCACAAGGTTAGTTTTCCCACAAGGTTTGTTTCCCCACAAGGTTTGTTTCCCCAAAAGGTTTGCTTTCCCACAAGGATTGTTTTCTCACAAGGTTTGTTTTCCCACTGTGTTGGTTTTCCCAAAAGGTTCGCTTTCCCGCAAGGTTGGTTTTCCCACAAGGTTGGTTTTCCCGCAGGGTTTGTTTTCCCACAAGGTTGGTTTTCCCGCAGGGTTTGTTTTCCCACAAGGTTGGTTTTCCCGCAGGGTTTGTTTTCCCACAAGGTTTGTTCTCCCACAAGGTTTGTTTTCCCACAAGGTTTGTTTTCCCGAAAGGTTTTGTTTTCCCACAAGGTTGGTTTTCCCGAAAGGTTTGTTTCCCCACAAGGCTGGTTTTCCCACAAGTTTGGTTTTCCCAAAAGGTTTGTTTCCCCACAAGGTCGGTTTTCCCGCAAGGTTTGTTTCCCCACAAGGTTTGTTTTCCCACAAGGATTGTTTTCTCACCACAAGGTTTGTTTTCCTACTGTGTTGGTTTTCCCAAAAGGTTCGCTTTCCCGCAAGGCTGGTTTTCCCACAAGGTTTGTTTCCCCAGAAGGTTTGTTTTCCCATAAGGTTTGTTTTCCCACAAGGTTTGTTTTCCCACAAGGTTTGTTTTCCCACAAGGTTTGTTTTCCCACAAGGTTGGTTTCCCCGCAAGGTTGCTTTCCCCATAAGGTTTGTTTTCCCACAAGGTTTGTTTTCCCACTGTGTTGGTTTTCCCAAAAGGTTCGCTTTCCCACAAGGTTGGTTTTCCCACAAGGTTGGTTATCCCGCAGGGTTGCTTTCCCCATAAGGTTTGTTTTCCCACAAGGTTTGTTTTCCCACAAGGTTTGTTTTCCCACAAGGTTGGTTTTCCCGAAAGGTTTGTTTCCCCACAAGGTTGGTTTTCCCACAAAGTTGGTTTTCCCGCAGGGTTTGTTTTCCCACAAGGTTAGTTTTCCCGCAAGGTTTGTTTTCCCACAAGGTTAGTTTTCTCACAAGGTTTGTTTCCCAACAAGGTTTGTTTCCCCACAAGGTTTGTTTTCCCACAAGGATTGTTTTCTCACAAGGTTTGTTTTCCCCCAAGGATGGTTTTCCCGAAAGGTTTGTTTTCCCACAAGGTTGGTTTTCCCGAAAGGTTGTTTCCCCATAAGGTTTGTTTTCCCACAAGGTTAGTTTTCCCACAAGGTTTGTTTCCCCACAAGGTTTGTTTCCCCACAAGGTTTGTTTTCCCACAAGGATTGTTTTCTCACAAGGTTTGTTTTCCCACTGTGTTGGTTTTCCCAAAAGGTTCGCTTTCCTGCAAGGTTGGTTTTCCCACAAGGATTGTTTTCCCACTAGGTTTGTTTCCCCACAAGGTTTGTTTTCTCACAAGGTTTGTTTTCCCCCAAGGTTGGTTTTCCCGCAAGGTTGGTTTTCCCACAAGGTTTGTTTTCCCACTGTGTTGGTTTTCCCAAAAGGTTCGCTTTCCCACAAGGTTGGTTTTCCCACAAGGTTTGTTTTCCCACAAGGTTGGTTTTCCCGAAAGGTTTGTTTCCCCACATGGTTTGTTTCCCCACTAGGTTTGTTTTCCCATAAGGTTGGTTTTCCCACAAGGTTTGTATTCTCACAAGGTTTGTTTTCCCACTAGGTTTGTTTCCCCACAAGGTTTGTTTTCTCACAAGGTTTGTTTTCCCACAAGGTTTGTTTTCCCACAAGGTTTGTTTTCCCACAAGGTTTGTTTTCCCACAAGGTTTGTTTTCCCACAAGGTTGGTTTTCCCGAAAGGTCTGTTTCCCCACAAGGTTGGTTTTCCCACAAGGTTTGTTTTCCCGCAGGGTTTGTTTTCCCACAAGGTTAGTTTTCCCGCAAGGTTTGTTTCCCCACAAGGTTTGTTTTCCCACAAGGATTGTTTTCCCACTAGGTTTGTTTCCCCACAAGGTTTGTTTTCCCACAAGGTTTGTTTTCCCCCAAGGTTGGTTTTCCCGCAAGGTTGGTTTTCCCACAAGGTTTGTTTTCCCACTGTGTTGGTTTTCCCAAAAGGTTCGCTTTCCCACAAGGTTGGTTTTCCCACAAGGTTGGTTTTCCCGCAGGGTTGCTTTCCCCGTAAGGTTGGTTTTCCCACAAGGTTTGTTTTCTCACAAGGTTTGTTTTCCCAATAGGTTGTTGTTGGTTTTCCCACAAGGTTTGTTTCCCCACAAGGTTTATTTTCCCATAAGGTTTGTTTTCCCACAAGGTTTGTTTTCCCACAAGGTTTGTTTTCCCACAAGGTTTGTTTTACCACAAGGTTGGTTTTCCCGAAAGGTTTGTTTCCCCACAAGGTTTCTTTCCCCATAAGGTTGGTTTTCCCACAAGGTTTGTTTTCTCACAAGGTTTGTTTTCCCACAAGGTTTGTTTTCCCACAAGGTTTGTTTTCCCAAAAGGTTTGTTTTCCCACAAGCTTTGTTTTCCCCCAAGGTTGGTTTTCCCGCAAGGTTGGTTTTCCCACAAGGTTTGTTTTCCCACTGTGTTGGTTTTCCCAAAAGGTTCGCTTTCCCGCAAGGTTGGTTTTCCCACAAGGTTTGTTTTCCCACTGTGTTGGTTTTTCCCAAAAGGTTCGCTTTCCCACAAGGTTGGTTTTCCCACAAGATTGGTTTTCCCGCAGGGCTGCTTTCCCCATAAGGTTGGTTTTCCCACAAGGTTTGTTTTCCCACAAGCTTTGTTTTCACCCAAGGTTGGTTTTCCCGCAAGGTTGGTTTTCCCACAAGGTTTGTTTTCCCACTGTGTTGGTATATACAACACAAAAAATATGGTATATACAACACTGGCAAAACTTCTGTCCAAGTCCTCTCAGGGAGTGCTCGGAGTTTGCCTTTCATGCACTAGGCACGAGTCACTGGTGCTAGCGGGGCTCTCAGGGTGCCCTCTCGCTATCATTACATGGGTGCTATCTGATTAATACACTGAAATATACTTTTTTTTGTTTTGAGTCTCAGTGTCAGATAAAAATCGGTCTTCACCTACTCCCCTTTCACCGTCGGATGAGAAGTCCGATCCTGGGGTGTGTGGTGAATCTAGCCATTTAGTTTTGGCTTTGTTATGCACCATCGCACAAATCAAAATTAGACGTAGTTAAACAACCAAAAGGAATCTGATGCTGTCTTGTGGAGCTATTTCGCGATTTTAACTGATTCCCTGCATCTCCCGTCGTCCACACTTTCCCACCGGTCCCTCCCCCCACACTATTCACGGTATCGTGCGCCAATGGGCGGCATAGAGGACACTGCCGTTGATGGTTCTGACCTTTCTCTCCTGAGGGATCTGTTGTTGAGTGTTAAGGGTATTGTACCCTTACTTCTCAGTGAGGGGTCGTTGCAGTTGTTGGTCCTCTCTTCCACAATAGGGTAACTTTGGTTCCGTGGCGTCGTGTGTTAGTGGGGGTGGAGAGTCGATGGTGAAGAGTGCCGATCTGGGGGGTTGCAGGTCGTCTCTAGGCAGGTAATCTCAACCTATAAAAGTAATTGCGTAGTATCAGATTTCTTTCATTGGTAGACTTTCTTTTTTATTTCATGGTTACGAGCACTACGAATCGTCCTTAATTCATGTTTGCGTAATAGGACACTCAATAAACTTAACTATGTACATTTCATAAATCTTTCGAAGAGCTGGTAAGGTGAGAATCTGAGACTCGCTGGATTTCTAAGATATCATTACTGTGACCTTTAAATGGTCCAACGTGCCAAATTGGCTTCCCGGTAATAATTTTTGAGTTTACGTTTGGGTCGAATATCTTTGCAGACAAACGTCGCTCGGCCAGTGGTTATGTTGAGCCACTGGTGATTAATCGACTTCCCAATTCTATTTTGTCGTCGTTATTGCCAAGCAACATTACTGTAAGCGAGCATAGCTAAACAATAGAAAGCCAAGAGAGAATCAAGCGTGGTTGCAATGTCTTGTGCATTAACGAACGCTAGTTTGCAGTTCTACGATGAAGCTATTAAAGAGCTTGCTAACTTAGCTTTTGCTAAATTGCCGTGATATGTTAGTTCATTGTAGTAAGAGGGATTTCTCGACCTCGTACATGCATGATAAATGTCATGCATTTTGTTAGTGGTCACAGCACTCAGTCTTTCGCATGCGGTCTGTTTTTCTGGTTAATTTACTAGTAAGGTTTGGACTTACCTAGGTCTCAGGATCGGTTGCTGTATCTTTGGTATTGGGCATCTCGCCCCTCTTTGTTGTGATTCCTAAACCCCTGAACAAATGCGTCCTGCTGACTTACCAACTTTCGGAACAGAGAGCTTTAGTGGTTATTTCCTTGCTTTGGGTGTTCTCCATTTTCATTTAATGTTACTTAGACTCCACATGAACTAGACATTATCCTTTGGGTGGGTTTATAGACTGGACTAATTTTTTCATTTCTGGAACTTAATGATACTTTTCAAAATCTGCTTACTTGTACAAATTGGGTTTCGGATCGTTGGATTTTAATCAATTCCGACCTACTTACTAATGTTTATATAAATGGTACCTCTGCGTAAAAAAACAAAAAAAAAAATAAAACAGAGGAATTTTAATTCCGATAGTAATTTCCAGGGAGCCCGATAGTGACCGAGCTCACTCCAGGTTTATCAGCGCATGTCATTACTTCTAGGATATTTCAGAGGTTTTAACAGATTCGATAACAAAAAAATAATAATACAAAAAAAATGATTGAAGTTTGACCATGATCAAGGTAAGTTAATTCTATTTTTACTTTGTCTGATCGTGTGGGGGTATGTCAGGTCGTTCTTTACAGGTAAATGGCAATATCTGAACACTTGTTTTGTAGTCAGGATTACATTCTCTTAAAGCACAACTTACTAGTTTTTTACTTGGATTTCTGGGAAAAATTTACGAATTTTTGGATCAACCGATTGGAGATAGTTATATTCGACTAATCAATCAAATTTCATTTCTTGAGTATCGTACAGTCCTCATCAAGGAGACTAGCAGTGACCGAGCTCACTTAAGGTTTGCTGGTGTATGACGTCACCGTACGATACATTTCCTTACCTTAAAACAGAAGGGATAATAACCAATCTAGGTTTGTACGATCAAAAGTGATCAGGTAAGCGACAGTTCATGACGCTGTTGCTCACCTGGCTTTCCTTAATCGTGAAACTTGTATCCCTATTCTGATTCGCGTGTTAGGATGGGAATTTGTTTGTCAGTAGCCTTCTAGGACTGTGGCCGTCGAGTTGTAACACTCTGCTGTCACATCATCGGTTTCGACGGTTATACTGTACGCCCGGTTTTCTGTGTCCTTGCTCGGTCTTGACAATTCATTTTAATTGGTGCTGTTTCGGGGGGTGTCTCCTATTTTCTGAGTGTTCAGTTTGATTTACCCGAGTGAGTACGTTTCTTTTGGTCTTCTTTCTTTCCTTGCACGATATTTTGCTCTTCGGAATGCGACAGGGCACCGGTTCCCTGCCGTACTCTGGTGTAAGGAATTGATTTGTTCCCAATTTTTTTTTGTCTCTATTTTCCTTTCGGGTAAAACTGTGTAGGCTTAGACTCGCGACCTGACTTTGTTACATATTTTTCAGGTTGGCCATCGCCAGTTTCTGGTTGAGTGTGTGCTCCATGAGTTGGATTTCGTGTAAAGAGGTCAAAACGGAGAGTGCGTTTCAGGTCACTTTTCAGGCTTTTCCGTTTTGCTTGGTTCATGGCTGTTGCGGCACTACTTGACGTAGGCTTGGATGTCCTTGGTGTATCATCCGCGATTTCATCTGGTTGCGGTAATTCTCCCCAAGGATCTAAACTAGTGCTGCCGTGTTCCTCTTGTCTGGTTACTTGGGCGTCTTGCGGCGACGTGCTCTCTACTGCTGGCGTGCTGGTTCCGACAGGTGAACTAAGCTTAAGTTGTGCTTTTGGGGATGGTCCTTCAGAAGAGCTGCTTGAGGCTTTTCGCCTTGGGCTTCGTCTAGCCCATTGACTTAGAAAGGGTCCTCCGGTGAGGTCATACATCGGATTAGGTATATAATCCGCGTATCTTCTCCAACCTTTTTCTCTTGGGAGGTATTCATCGGACACGGATATATTTCTTAGTACTTCGGCTGGTACGTCTGGACGTTCTATTACGCTGCGTAAGTACTTTCTTCCGTCATCTTCAACTTCTGTTGGCTCTTCTACTTCGGTATCACTATCTTCGCTTTCTGTTTTGCGATCTGTGTCTCTAGTTGCGGGGCTTCGGGGTAGGTTCCATTCTGGGGTGTTACTTCCCGAGGCTACAGCCGTTTCCTTTTTCGGGCTGCTGCTGACGTACTCTTTTTGTTCGTATTGCTTGGTTTCGGCTTTTATGATGCGTGGGTGGTAACTTTCTGCGAGGGGGCTTAGAGTTGACGTAGTTTGTACTCCAGTACTCGTTCTTGAAGGAATCGTCGGTCCTTCGTTTGTGGAATGCAGGTAATCTCTAAGTTCCTGCTCCTCGTCGGAATCGTAGTTTTGATAGTGCCAATTGAAGGGGCGGAGGCGTGCTAGAGGGTTTCGCTTCGGGTCGCGGAATAGCGCCTCTATTGTTTGTTCATCGTTGTCTGATTCCGAGTCGGATAAGGGTGCAGCCTGCCATGGGGTTTTAAATACGTTTGGTTTTAGGCGGTTCATATGTACGACTGTATCTCTTTTCGTGCCGTCAATATGACGAATTTTGTAGGTGACGTCATTAGGTAGCCTTTCTGTAATTCTCCACTTTCCTGAGTATTTATCTTCTAGTTTCTTTCCTGCCCCTTTTACTTCTTGTCGTAACCATAAGAGGTCTCCTACTTCGTAGATTTTGTGGCGTTTGGCTTTGAGGTCGTATTTTTCCTTCTGGTTTTGTTTTGCATGTTCCAGATTTTTGCTGACCTCGTCGTAAGCTTTGCTCATCCGTGTAATGAGTTCTGCTTTGTATGCGCTGGGAGTGTCGTGGCCATCGTCGTCGATGATCTCGGTTATCGGTAGTCTGTCGTCCCGTCCGTACATTAGAAAGAAACTGTTGTCTCCTGTTATAGGTGAATGGGCCGTATTGAGACTGTGACACAAGTAGGGTAATTGTTCATCCCATGTTAGTCTGTCTTCCTTTGTCGTAATGCTGAGGATGTTGTTGAACTGCTTGTGTATAATCTCGATTTTTCCGTTTCCTTGTGGATGGTAGCTCGATGTTTTCCACCGTGATATTCCGAGAAGTTTCGCTACTTCCATGGACATTTTGGAGATGAGTTGCGATCCCCTGTCACTGTTCACAGTAGTTGGTTTGCCGTAAGCTAGGAACAGGTTCGTCAGGGCTCGGCATACTGTTTCAGATGTTATATTCTTCAATGCGATTGCCCAGCAGAAGGACGTGAGGTGGTCGATCGCGGATAGAATGTACGTGTGCCCTTTGGTTGACGTCGGCAACGGTCCAACTATGTCAATGGACAGGATGTCCATCGGGTATCTGGCTATGGGGAAGTTTCCCAGTGGTGCTGTCCATGGGTGTGGAGGTGCTTTCCGTCTCGAGCACTCTTCACATGCTGCTACAAAATCCTTTACCTTTTCTACCACTCCCGGTATATAGAAGTGGTTACGTACCATTGCTAATGTCTTTAACGTGCCCGGGTGCGCACTTAAGGCGGCATGACAGTATCTAAGGCACTCCCCTTCTAGGCTTTCAGGGATAACCGGTACAATTTTCACGTCTTTTTGTCGGTAGCTTTGGGTAGGGCAGGTTAATCGGCAGACTATGTTTACATTGCTCTCAAACGTGAAGTTGTCGATCTGCTTCATGTACTTCTTATATTCGGAGCCGAGGGGTTCGTCATTCCTAAAATATTCCCTTAGAGCCGTACAGAGTCCATCCTTTGCCTGGTGTCTTGCTATATTTTCTGGGGAGAGGACTGGTAGTGTCGGGTCTGGCGTGCTAGCTGTTTTAGTCGTGTTTACTTCGTATTTTCTGCTTAGCCAGTCTGGTACTCGGTTTGATTCTCCGCTTATGTGTTCTATGTCGAAGTCGAAGGCGAGTAATTTAAAGATCCATCGACTTAGTCTGCTGTTTGGGTTGCTCTGTGGTTCTTGCATCGTTTTCAGGTACTGTAGGGATTTTTGGTCCGTTCGTAACAGGAACTTTCTCCCTTGAAGGTAAGCCCTGAAGTAATGTGTGAAGTGAACAACGGCTAATAGCTCTCGCTCCACTGTAGAGTAAGCCATTTCACTTTTTGTCAAGGCGCGGCTTCCGTAATGTATAGGGTGGAGTCTACCTTCTCTAGTTTGACTGAGCACTCCACCAATGCCAGTGGCGCTGGCGTCGACTGATAGTACCATCGGTTCATTCAGGTCGGGTAGGATCAGGATCGGTTCCGAAATGAGTGCTTTCTTCAGGTATTCCATTGCTTTTTCTGCTTCTTTGGTGAAGGCAAAGGGTGCGTTACTTTTCTTCGTTAATACCACTAGGGGTCGGCAATGGTCGGCGAAATTTCGAATGTATTTGCGGAACCAGGAGCATAATCCTATGATGCCTCGGAGTTGTTTTAGGTTCTTGGGTGGTTGCATATCCTGTACTGCTTTAATCTTCTCTGGGTCGGGTCGGATTTGTCCTTTTTCTATTAAGTGGCCCAGGAATACAGTTGATGGGTTGAGTATGCGACATTTCCGGGGTTTGAGTTTGAGTCCGGCTGTTCTGAATCTGGTCAGTATCATGCGTAAGTTCTCAAGGGCTTCGTTTTCCGTTTTCGCCCAGGTTAACAGGTCGTCTAGGTAGCAGATGAGGGACTTGAATTGATGGTCCTTAAAAAGTGTGTAAACCAGTCGTTGGTAAACTGCTGGGCTATTAGCGAGGCCAAAAGGCATACGTCTGTATGCGTAGGTTGCACCATCGGCAGTTATGATTGCTGTCTTTGGTTGATCTTCTTTCTTGATTGGTACTGCGTGGTATGCTCCGGTTTGATCCACGGAGGTGAAGTATTTACTTTCCGGTGAGATGCAGTCCAAACATTCATTCAGGTTTGGTACCCTGAATTGGCTTTTCCGGGTTACAGAATTCAGCTTCCGGAAATCACAGCAGAGTCGATAATCCGCTGGCTGTCCAGGTTGTGTTTTCTTCTTGACTATCACCACGGGACTTGCCCATGGGCTGTCACAGGGGTACAACACTCCTTGGTCCACCAGTTTGTCTATTTGGTCTCTTAGCCAGGGGCGGAGTCCCCACGGTGCGCGGTATGGTGCTTGCGCTATTGGTGGTGAATCTCCGGTGTCGATTTCCATTTCGATTAGGTCCGTCTCCCCGAAATGATGGTCGTCTACGCTGAAAACGTCGCGGTATTCCCATAGGATTCCGTCTACGGTCTTCCGTAATTTTTCCTTAGTCAAATGGTTTAATTTGAACTGCGACAGAAAATCATTTCGTGGCATTGGGTAATCCTGACCTTCGTTGGCTGTCTTGTCACTTCTGTTGCTTACACTATTGATCTTCTGGTTTAGTGGAAGGCTCTCTATGTCGTCAGTGGTTATGACCTCGACTGTTGCTATTGTCACCTTTTTCGGGATCTTGATCTTGTGTCCAGTGGGGGTTAAATGCCAGTATGTGTGCTATCCCCTCGCTCGCTTTTGTGATTTGTTCGTCCAGTTCCAAATCCTTGAGCCATGTGTTCTCTGTCGGTTCGATGCTTATGGTTCCTTCACACTCGCTATCATCACCGAAATCCAAGGATACCTGAATTCTTTCGTACGTGTATGGGGCGATTGTTGTTTTCCAGATCGTTGTTGCGTTGCCTTGAGTTTGTCGTGATACAGGACTGCTGGCAGCTTTTTCCGCTTCCGTTGCTCTCTGATTTTCTTTCAGAATATTTACGATCTGTTGGATCTGGTCCTTGGTGTTAGCTCCTCTTGGCGTGCTGGTCTCAGGGAGGCGCGCCGCGCTGTCTGAGTCTGTTTGTCTCTCCTTGCGATTTTTGCTATTTTTCGTTATGCTTTCTTGGTTGAGCTCTCTCTCTGATCGCCTTATGGAGAATGCTGGCTCTAAGCGGTGCTGGGCGCGGGGGCGGGTCCTTGAATACGCGTGTGGTTGCTCTCCTGTTTTCCATTGGCTGGTGGTTTTACCGATGAAGGCGACACTGTTTCTGTGGTGATTTACTGAGTCTGGTGCATGGTTATTGACGTAATTTGGAAATTTCTGATTTGCATCTTTCTTGCAAATCAATGTCATATCAGCGGCATCAAACACCATCATATTTGCTCTTAAAAAGGGCATACCCAAGATCGCCTGGTAGGTAAGGTCTTCGCAAACCACGAAAGGTACTAAAAAAGTTTTTCCGCCGTAGGCTACTGGTATTTTTAGCTCATATTTGGCCTTCAGGTTATGTCCAGTGACGCTAGTGAGGGTACAACGTGCTTTCCTTGCTACGTTTTTTGCCGTGTTTGGAAGTTTGTTGTAAATGCTGGTACATAAAATGTTTTGTTGCGCTCCCGTGTCCACTAACCCGGCGAATTTCACTCCATAGGTGCTAAACCCTCTCAGAACTGGTAGGTTCGAGTAACTATCATTGATATTAAGCACTTCATTGAATTTATACACTTGGGGCTTAAATCTACTTCGTACAGTGTAGCCGGTTCTGCGCCCGTTTAGAGCCGGCTGTTGTCGTTTAAAGTGCCTGAGCCACGTTCGCCGCTAGGGGTATAGGTTCTCCTGTATCCATTATCGTTTCTGGTTTGGTTGAACGTTCTACGCTGGGGGAATCCCCTCCTCTGGTTTCCGTTCCTCTGCCTACAGTTTCTCGCAAGGTGCCCGAATCGCGAGCAAGAATAGCATTGCATGCTTGCTAGGGTTCCGTTTCCGCTGGTCCCTCTTTCGATCCTATCGTATCTGTACGGTCTGTACTCCCTAAAACCCGACGTGTTTCCTTGTCTCTCTCCCGTTGGTGTACGGTCTCTGGGAACGAATCCGTTCTTTGTCGGAGTCCCATCCCTTCTAGGTCGGTTTTCATCAGTGGGGAAGGATACCTGTCTTCTAGCTATTTGTGGGGAGGGGTTTGGGGTGGCAGGACTTGTATTTGGGTTTTGACTAACCGCGCAGATCTGTTGTGTCTCTTCAACGGAATTTATGGTCAAGCGTTGTTGTGCTTTGATGATTTCGTCAATTGTTAGCTCGTTTTCGATTAGCGAAATCGCGGCTTCTAGGTCAGCTGGTTGTTTTGTCAAAACTAGCCTCAATAATTTAGGCCCGAGCCCTGTTTTGAAATTTTCAAATACTGCCCGTGTAAATTGGTCATTGACCCCCGTGGGTCTACCTAGTTTTTCCGCCGTCATGAGCTGAACTTTATCCGCATATTCTCGGATACTTTGGTCCGCCTGTAGCTGGACGATCTCATATTTCAGTCTATTTTTGACGCTCGTGCTAGCGAACCGAACTCTGAATCTTTCGAGTAGTTCCGCAGTTGTTGTAATCTGAACCCCAACCAGTGTGTCGAGGAAAGAAATTGCCGCACCTCTCAATCTGAGGTAGAGCATTTCTCTGAGGTCCTTGACGGTGGTTATACCGGAAAGGGCTAGAAAATTTGTCATGGTGGATATGAAAATATCAATATCTCCCTCGCCATCATACTGGGGTATTTGTTTTGCCAGTTCCGTCTGAAAGACTTTGTATTGCATCTCGGATTTTTGTTCTTCAGTGACCGACATTTTGAATTCGTGTGAAACTCGTGACGGATGTTTAGCTTAGGGCGCAAGTTATGTTTCTGTGGGGGGGGGGTGAAATGTGCTTTAATCTTATATAATCTTATCTTATTTTTAGTGATTCAATGAGACCTGAGAAAAAAAATATTTGGGTGGGTGGTCACTGCAACTTTAATTTGCTTGACTCTCGAATCACCCTAGACCACCGCTTAGCCACCACTGTAATACGGGGGGTGAAGGAGATGTACCTTTGGACCTCTGGTCTTGTACTGTATAATCGGTAGCGTGGGGGAGGCTCGTGGGGTCTATCTCCTAGGGCGTTATAGAGTCGAACAAACTAGAGTGCGAGTATAGGTTTAATAAACGTTACGACTTACTTAATACATGGAGAGCGTGCACTTGTAGTTTCACTATAACACTGTTACCTTAAGACTGGCTTAAGATCGACTGACTCCCTTTCTACATATATCTTTGCCCTTATATAGTTGTATTTCCTTGGAACGCTTCCGCTTTTATTAGAGCTCCTTGGAGCATGATACTGGCAAAAATTGGCCAAGGAAACGAAGTAAGGGAATGGAGGCTTCTGCGACAAAATAAGAGCTTTGCGAGAGTCCCTTGAATGAAACGATGATTCAGGGGACTTTCGCTGGTTTGGGCATCATTTCCGGGTGAGGGGGCGCAGGGGTTCCTCTCATTACACCACAAGGTTTGTTTTCCCACAAGGATTGTTTTCTCACAAGGTTTGTTTTCCCACAAGGTTTGTTTTCCTACAAGGTTGGTTTTCCCGAAAGGTTTGTTTCCCCACAAGGTTTGTTTTCCCACAAGCTTTGTTTTCACCCAAGGTTGGTTTTCCCGCAAGGTTGGTTTTCCCACAAGGTTTGTTTTCCTACTGTGTTGGTTTTCCCAAAAGGTTCGCTTTCCCGCAAGGTTGGTTTTCCCACAAGGTTTGTTTCCCCAGAAGATTTGGTTTCCCATAAGGTTTGTTTTCCCACAAGGTTTGTTTTCCCACAAGGTTTGTTTTCCCACAAGGTTTGTTTTCCCACAAGGTTGGTTTCCCCGCAAGGTTGCTTTCCCCATAAGGTTTGTTTTCCCACAAGGTTTGTTTTCCCACTGTGTTGGTTTTCCCAAAAGTTCGCTTTCCCACAAGGTTGGTTTTCCCACAAGGTTGGTTTTCCCGCAGGGTTGCTTTCCCCATAAGGTTTGTTTTCCCACAAGGTTTGTTTTCCCACAAGGTTTGTTTTCCCACAAGGTTGGTTTTCCCGAAAGGTTTGTTTCCCCACAAGGTTGGTTTTCCCATAAAGTTGGTTTTCACAAGGTTTGTTTTCCCACTGTGTTGGTTTTCCCAAAAGGTTCGCTTTCCCACAAGGTTGGTTTTCCCACAAGGTTGGTTTTCCCGCAGGGTTGCTTTCCCCATAAGGTTGGTTTTCCCACAAGGTTTGTTTTCTCACAAGGTTTGTTTTCCCAGTAGGTTGTTGTTGGGTTTCCCACAAGGTTTGTTTCCCCACAAGGTTTGTTTTCCCATAAGGTTTGTTTTCCCACAAGGTTTGTTTTCCCACAAGGTTTGTTTTCCCACAAGGTTTGTTTTACCACAAGGTTGGTTTTCCCGAAAGGTTTGTTTCCCCACAAGGTTTCTTTCCCCATAAGGTTGGTTTTCCCACAAGGTTTGTTTTCTCACAAGGTTTGTTTTCCCACAAGGTTTGTTTTCCCACAAGGTTTGTTTTCCCAAAAGGTTTGTTTTCCCACAAGCTTTGTTTTCCCCCAAGGTTGGTTTTCCCACAAGGTTTGTTTTCCCACTGTGTTGGTTTTCCCAAAAGGTTCGCTTTCCCGCAAGGTTGGTTTTCCCACAAGGTTTGTTTTCCCACTGTGTTGGTTTTTCCCAAAAGGTTCGCTTTCCCACAAGGTTGGTTTTCCCACAAGGTTGGTTTTCCCGCAGGGTTGCTTTCCCCATAAGGTTGGTTTTCCCACAAGGTTTGTTTTCTCACAAGGTTTGTTTTCCCACTAGGTTGTTTTTCCCACTAGGTTGGTTTTCCCACAAGGTTTGTTTTCCCACAAGCTTTGTTTTCCCCCAGGGTTTCTTTCCCCACAAGGTTTGTTTTCTCACAAGGTTTGTTTTCCCACAAGGTTTGTTTTCCCACAAGGTTTGTTTTCCCACAAGGTTTGTTTTCCCACAAGGTTTGTTTTCCCACAAGGTTGGTTTTCCCGAAAGGTTTGTTTTCCCACAAGGTTGGTTTTCCCGAAAGGTTTGTTTCCCCACAAGGTTGGTTTTCCCACAAGGTTGGTTTTCCCGAAAGGTTTGTTTCCCCACAAGGTTTGTTTTCCCATAAGGTTTGTTTTCCCACAAGGTTTGTTTTCCCACAAGGTTTGTTTTCCCACAAGGTTTGTTTTACCACAAGGTTGGTTTTCCCGAAAGGTTTGTTTCCCCACAAGGTTTCTTTCCCCATAAGGTTGGTTTTCCCACAAGGTTTGTTTTCTCACAAGGTTTGTTTTCCCACAAGGTTTGTTTTCCCACAAGGTTTGTTTTCCCAAAAGGTTTGTTTTCCCACAAGCTTTGTTTTCCCCCAAGGTTGGTTTTCCCGAAAGGTTTGTTTCCCCACAAGGTGGGTTTTCCCACAAGGTTGGTTTTCCCGCAGGGTTTGTTTTCCCACAAGGTTTGTTTTCCCACAAGGTTTGTTTTCCCACAAGATTGGTTTTCCCGAAAGGTTTGTTTTCCCACAAGGTTGGTTTTCCCGAAAGGTTTGTTTCCCCACAAGGCTGGTTTTCCCACAAGGTTGGTTTTCCCGAAAGGTTTGTTTCCCCACAAGGTTGGTTTTCCCGCAAGGTTTGTTTCCCCACAAGGTTTGTTTTCCCACAAGGATTGTTTTCTCACAAGGTTTGTTTTCCCACTAGGTTTGTTTCCCCACAAGGTTTGTTTTCCCACAAGGTTTGTTTTCCCCCAAGGTTTGTTTTCCCACAAGGTTGGTTTTCCCGAAAGGTTTGTTTCCCCACAAGGTTGGTTTTCCCACAAGGTTGGTTTTCCCGAAAGGTTTGTTTCCCCACAAGGTTGGTTTTCCCACTGTAATACGGGGGGTGAAGGAGATGTACCTTTGGACCTCTGGTCCTGTACTGTATAATCGGTAGCGTGGGGGAGGCTCGTGGGGTCTATCTCCTAGGGCGTTATAGAGTCGAACAAACTAGAGTGCGAGTATAGGTTTAATAAACGTTACGACTTACTTAATACATGGAGAGCGTGCACTTGTAGTTTCACTATAACACTGTTACCTTAAGACTGGCTTAAGATCGACTGACTCCCTTTCTACATATATCTTTGCCCTTATATAGTTGTATTTCCTTGGAACGCTTCCGCTTTTATTAGAGCTCCTTGGAGCATGATACTGGCAAAAATTGGCCAAGGAAACGAAGTAAGGGAATGGAGGCTTCTGCGACAAAATAAGAGCTTTGCGAGAGTCCCTTGAATGAAACGATGATTCAGGGGACTTTCGCTGGTTTGGGCATCATTTCCGGGTGAGGGGGCGCAGGGGTTCCTCTCATTACACCACAAGGTTTGTTTTCCCACAAGGATTGTTTTCTCACAAGGTTTGTTTTCCCACAAGGTTTGTTTTCCTACAAGGTTGGTTTTCCCGAAAGGTTTGTTTCCCCACAAGGTTTGTTTTCCCACAAGCTTTGTTTTCACCCAAGGTTGGTTTTCCCGCAAGGTTGGTTTTCCCACAAGGTTTGTTTTCCTACTGTGTTGGTTTTCCCAAAAGGTTCGCTTTCCCGCAAGGTTGGTTTTCCCACAAGGTTTGTTTCCCCAGAAGATTTGGTTTCCCATAAGGTTTGTTTTCCCACAAGGTTTGTTTTCCCACAAGGTTTGTTTTCCCACAAGGTTTGTTTTCCCACAAGGTTGGTTTCCCCGCAAGGTTGCTTTCCCCATAAGGTTTGTTTTCCCACAAGGTTTGTTTTCCCACTGTGTTGGTTTTCCCAAAAGTTCGCTTTCCCACAAGGTTGGTTTTCCCACAAGGTTGGTTTTCCCGCAGGGTTGCTTTCCCCATAAGGTTTGTTTTCCCACAAGGTTTGTTTTCCCACAAGGTTTGTTTTCCCACAAGGTTGGTTTTCCCGAAAGGTTTGTTTCCCCACAAGGTTGGTTTTCCCATAAAGTTGGTTTTCACAAGGTTTGTTTTCCCACTGTGTTGGTTTTCCCAAAAGGTTCGCTTTCCCACAAGGTTGGTTTTCCCACAAGGTTGGTTTTCCCGCAGGGTTGCTTTCCCCATAAGGTTGGTTTTCCCACAAGGTTTGTTTTCTCACAAGGTTTGTTTTCCCAGTAGGTTGTTGTTGGGTTTCCCACAAGGTTTGTTTCCCCACAAGGTTTGTTTTCCCATAAGGTTTGTTTTCCCACAAGGTTTGTTTTCCCACAAGGTTTGTTTTCCCACAAGGTTTGTTTTACCACAAGGTTGGTTTTCCCGAAAGGTTTGTTTCCCCACAAGGTTTCTTTCCCCATAAGGTTGGTTTTCCCACAAGGTTTGTTTTCTCACAAGGTTTGTTTTCCCACAAGGTTTGTTTTCCCACAAGGTTTGTTTTCCCAAAAGGTTTGTTTTCCCACAAGCTTTGTTTTCCCCCAAGGTTGGTTTTCCCACAAGGTTTGTTTTCCCACTGTGTTGGTTTTCCCAAAAGGTTCGCTTTCCCGCAAGGTTGGTTTTCCCACAAGGTTTGTTTTCCCACTGTGTTGGTTTTTCCCAAAAGGTTCGCTTTCCCACAAGGTTGGTTTTCCCACAAGGTTGGTTTTCCCGCAGGGTTGCTTTCCCCATAAGGTTGGTTTTCCCACAAGGTTTGTTTTCTCACAAGGTTTGTTTTCCCACTAGGTTGTTTTTCCCACTAGGTTGGTTTTCCCACAAGGTTTGTTTTCCCACAAGCTTTGTTTTCCCCCAGGGTTTCTTTCCCCACAAGGTTTGTTTTCTCACAAGGTTTGTTTTCCCACAAGGTTTGTTTTCCCACAAGGTTTGTTTTCCCACAAGGTTTGTTTTCCCACAAGGTTTGTTTTCCCACAAGGTTGGTTTTCCCGAAAGGTTTGTTTTCCCACAAGGTTGGTTTTCCCGAAAGGTTTGTTTCCCCACAAGGTTGGTTTTCCCACAAGGTTGGTTTTCCCGAAAGGTTTGTTTCCCCACAAGGTTTGTTTTCCCATAAGGTTTGTTTTCCCACAAGGTTTGTTTTCCCACAAGGTTTGTTTTCCCACAAGGTTTGTTTTACCACAAGGTTGGTTTTCCCGAAAGGTTTGTTTCCCCACAAGGTTTCTTTCCCCATAAGGTTGGTTTTCCCACAAGGTTTGTTTTCTCACAAGGTTTGTTTTCCCACAAGGTTTGTTTTCCCACAAGGTTTGTTTTCCCAAAAGGTTTGTTTTCCCACAAGCTTTGTTTTCCCCCAAGGTTGGTTTTCCCACAAGGTTTGTTTTCCCACTGTGTTGGTTTTCCCAAAAGGTTCGCTTTCCCGCAAGGTTGGTTTTCCCACAAGGTTTGTTTTCCCACTGTGTTGGTTTTTCCCAAAAGGTTCGCTTTCCCACAAGGTTGGTTTTCCCACAAGGTTGGTTTTCCCGCAGGGTTGCTTTCCCCATAAGGTTGGTTTTCCCACAAGGTTTGTTTTCTCACAAGGTTTGTTTTCCCACTAGGTTGTTTTTCCCACTAGGTTGGTTTTCCCACAAGGTTTGTTTTCCCACAAGCTTTGTTTTCCCCCAGGGTTTCTTTCCCCACAAGGTTTGTTTTCTCACAAGGTTTGTTTTCCCACAAGGTTTGTTTTCCCACAAGGTTTGTTTTCCCACAAGGTTTGTTTTCCCACAAGGTTTGTTTTCCCACAAGGTTGGTTTTCCCGAAAGGTTTGTTTTCCCACAAGGTTGGTTTTCCCGAAAGGTTTGTTTCCCCACAAGGTTGGTTTTCCCACAAGGTTGGTTTTCCCGAAAGGTTTGTTTCCCCACAAGGTTGGTTTTCCCACTGTAATACGGGGGGTGAAGGAGATGTACCTTTGGACCTCTGGTCTTGTACTGTATAATCGGTAGCGTGGGGGAGGCTCGTGGGGTCTATCTCCTAGGGCGTTATAGAGTCGAACAAACTAGAGTGCGAGTATAGGTTTAATAAACGTTACGACTTACTTAATACATGGAGAGCGTGCACTTGTAGTTTCACTATAACACTGTTACCTTAAGACTGGCTTAAGATCGACTGACTCCCTTTCTACATATATCTTTGCCCTTATATAGTTGTATTTCCTTGGAACGCTTCCGCTTTTATTAGAGCTCCTTGGAGCATGATACTGGCAAAAATTGGCCAAGGAAACGAAGTAAGGGAATGGAGGCTTCTGCGACAAAATAAGAGCTTTGCGAGAGTCCCTTGAATGAAACGATGATTCAGGGGACTTTCGCTGGTTTGGGCATCATTTCCGGGTGAGGGGGCGCAGGGGTTCCTCTCATTACACCACAAGGTTTGTTTTCCCACAAGGATTGTTTTCTCACAAGGTTTGTTTTCCCACAAGGTTTGTTTTCCCACAAGGTTGGTTTTCCCGAAAGGTTTGTTTCCCCACAAGGTTTGTTTTCCCACAATCTTTGTTTTCACCCAAGGTTGGTTTTCCCGCAAGGTTGGTTTTCCCACAAGGTTTGTTTTCCTACTGTGTTGGTTTTCCCAAAAGGTTCGCTTTCCCGCAAGGTTGGTTTTCCCACAAGGTTTGTTTCCCCAGAAGATTTGGTTTCCCATAAGGTTTGTTTTCCCACAAGGTTTGTTTTCCCACAAGGTTTGTTTTCCCACAAGGTTTGTTTTCCCACAAGGTTGGTTTCCCCGCAAGGTTGCTTTCCCCATAAGGTTTGTTTTCCCACAAGGTTTGTTTTCCCACTGTGTTGGTTTTCCCAAAAGGTTCGCTTTCCCACAAGGTTGGTTTTCCCACAAGGTTGGTTTTCCCGCAGGGTTGCTTTCCCCATAAGGTTTGTTTTCCCACAAGGTTTGTTTTCCCACAAGGTTTGTTTTCCCACAAGGTTGGTTTTCCCGAAAGGTTTGTTTCCCCACAAGGTTGGTTTTCCCACAAAGTTGGTTTTCACAAGGTTTGTTTTCCCACTGTGTTGGTTTTCCCAAAAGGTTCGCTTTCCCACAAGGTTGGTTTTCCCACAAGGTTGGTTTTCCCGCAGGGTTGCTTTCCCCATAAGGTTGGTTTTCCCACAAGGTTTGTTTTCTCACAAGGTTTGTTTTCCCAGTAGGTTGTTGTTGGGTTTCCCACAAGGTTTGTTTCCCCACAAGGTTTGTTTTCCCATAAGGTTTGTTTTCCCACAAGGTTTGTTTTCCCACAAGGTTTGTTTTCCCACAAGGTTTGTTTTACCACAAGGTTGGTTTTCCCGAAAGGTTTGTTTCCCCACAAGGTTTCTTTCCCCATAAGGTTGGTTTTCCCACAAGGTTTGTTTTCTCACAAGGTTTGTTTTCCCACAAGGTTTGTTTTCCCACAAGGTTTGTTTTCCCAAAAGGTTTGTTTTCCCACAAGCTTTGTTTTCCCCCAAGGTTGGTTTTCCCGTAAGGTTGGTTTTCCCACAAGGTTTGTTTTCCCACTGTGTTGGTTTTCCCAAAAGGTTCGCTTTCCCGCAAGGTTGGTTTTCCCACAAGGTTTGTTTTCCCACTGTGTTGGTTTTTCCCAAAAGGTTCGCTTTCCCACAAGGTTGGTTTTCCCACAAGGTTGGTTTTCCCGCAGGGTTGCTTTCCCCATAAGGTTGGTTTTCCCACAAGGTTTGTTTTCTCACAAGGTTTGTTTTCCCACTAGGTTGTTTTTCCCACTAGGTTGGTTTTCCCACAAGGTTTGTTTTCCCACAAGCTTTGTTTTCCCCCAGGGTTTCTTTCCCCACAAGGTTTGTTTTCTCACAAGGTTTGTTTTCCCACAAGGTTTGTTTTCCCACAAGGTTTGTTTTCCCACAAGGTTTGTTTTCCCACAAGGTTTGTTTTCCCACAAGGTTGGTTTTCCCGAAAGGTTTGTTTTCCCACAAGGTTGGTTTTCCCGAAAGGTTTGTTTCCCCACAAGGTTGGTTTTCCCACAAGGTTGGTTTTCCCGAAAGGTTTGTTTCCCCACAAGGTTGGTTTTCCCACTGTAATACGGGGGGTGAAGGAGATGTACCTTTGGACCTCTGGTCCTGTACTGTATAATCGGTAGCGTGGGGGAGGCTCGTGGGGTCTATCTCCTAGGGCGTTATAGAGTCGAACAAACTAGAGTGCGAGTATAGGTTTAATAAACGTTACGACTTACTTAATACATGGAGAGCGTGCACTTGTAGTTTCACTATAACACTGTTACCTTAAGACTGGCTTAAGATCGACTGACTCCCTTTCTACATATATCTTTGCCCTTATATAGTTGTATTTCCTTGGAACGCTTCCGCTTTTATTAGAGCTCCTTGGAGCATGATACTGGCAAAAATTGGCCAAGGAAACGAAGTAAGGGAATGGAGGCTTCTGCGACAAAATAAGAGCTTTGCGAGAGTCCCTTGAATGAAACGATGATTCAGGGGACTTTCGCTGGTTTGGGCATCATTTCCGGGTGAGGGGGCGCAGGGGTTCCTCTCATTACACCACAAGGTTTGTTTTCCCACAAGGATTGTTTTCTCACAAGGTTTGTTTTCCCACAAGGTTTGTTTTCCCACAAGGTTGGTTTTCCCGAAAGGTTTGTTTCCCCACAAGGTTTGTTTTCCCACAAGCTTTGTTTTCACCCAAGGTTGGTTTTCCCGCAAGGTTGGTTTTCCCACAAGGTTTGTTTTCCTACTGTGTTGGTTTTCCCAAAAGGTTCGCTTTCCCGCAAGGTTGGTTTTCCCACAAGGTTTGTTTCCCCAGAAGATTTGGTTTCCCATAAGGTTTGTTTTCCCACAAGGTTTGTTTTCCCACAAGGTTTGTTTTCCCACAAGGTTTGTTTTCCCACAAGGTTGGTTTCCCCGCAAGGTTGCTTTCCCCATAAGGTTTGTTTTCCCACAAGGTTTGTTTTCCCACTGTGTTGGTTTTCCCAAAAGGTTCGCTTTCCCACAAGGTTGGTTTTCCCACAAGGTTGGTTTTCCCGCAGGGTTGCTTTCCCCATAAGGTTTGTTTTCCCACAAGGTTTGTTTTCCCACAAGGTTTGTTTTCCCACAAGGTTGGTTTTCCCGAAAGGTTTGTTTCCCCACAAGGTTGGTTTCCCACAAAGTTGGTTTTCACAAGGTTTGTTTTCCCACTGTGTTGGTTTTCCCAAAAGGTTCGCTTTCCCACAAGGTTGGTTTTCCCACAAGGTTGGTTTTCCCGCAGGGTTGCTTTCCCCATAAGGTTGGTTTTCCCACAAGGTTTGTTTTCTCACAAGGTTTGTTTTCCCAGTAGGTTGTTGTTGGTTTTCCCACAAGGTTTGTTTTCCCACTGTGTTGGTTTTCCCAAAAGGTTCGCTTTCCCGCAAGGTTGGTTTTCCCACAAGGTTTGTTTTCCCACTGTGTTGGTTTTTCCCAAAAGGTTCGCTTTCCCACAAGGTTGGTTTTCCCACAAGGTTGGTTTTCCCGCAGGGTTGCTTTCCCCATAAGGTTGGTTTTCCCAAAAGGTTTGTTTTCTCACAAGGTTTGTTTTCCCACTAGGTTGTTTTTCCCACTAGGTTGGTTTTCCCACAAGGCTTGTTTTCCCACAAGCTTTGTTTTCCCCCAGGGTTTCTTTCCCCACAAGGTTTGTTTTCTCACAAGGTTTGTTTTCCCACAAGGTTTGTTTTCCCACAAGGTTTGTTTTCCCACAAGGTTTGTTTTCCCACAAGGTTTGTTTTCCCACAAGGTTGGTTTTCCCGAAAGGTTTGTTTCCCAACAAGGTTGGTTTTCCCACAAGGTTGGTTTTCCCGCAGGGTTTGTTTTCCCAAAAGGTTAGTTTTCCCACAAGGTTTGTTTCCCCGCAAGGTTTGTTTCCCCACAAGGTTTGTTTTCCCACAAGGATTGTTTTCTCATAAGGTTTGTTTTCCCACTGTGTTGGTTTTCCCTAAAGGTTCGCTTTCCCGCAAGGTTGGTTTTCCCACAAGGTTGGTTTTAACGCAGGGTTTATTTCCCCATAAGGTTGGTTTTCCCACAAGGTTTGTTTTCTCACAAGGTTTGTTTTCCTACTAGGTTGGTTTTCCCACAAGGTTTGTTTTCCCACAAGGTTGGTTTTCCCGAAAGGTTTGTTTCCCCACAAGGTTTGTTTTCCCACTAGGTTTGTTTTCCCATAGGGTTGGTTTTCCCACAAGGTTTGTTTTCTCACAAGGTTTGTTTTCCCGGTTTGTTTCCCCACAAGGTTTGTTTTCTCACAAGGTTTGTTTTCCCACAAGGTTTGTTTTAACACAAGGTTTGTTTTCCCACAAGGTTTGTTTTCCCACAAGGTTGATTTTCCCGAAAGGTTTGTTTCCCCACAAGGTTGGTTTTCCCACAAGGTTGGTTTTCCCGCAGGGTTTGTTTTCCCACAAGGTTAGTTTTCCCGCAATGTTTGTTTCCCCACCAGGTTTGTTTTCCCACAAGGATTGTTTTCTCACAAGGTTTGTTTTCCCACTAGGTTTGTTTCCCCACAAGGTTTGTTTTCCCACAAGGTTGGTTTTCCCCCAAGGTTGGTTTTCCCGCAAGGTTGGTTTTCCCACAAGGTTTGTTTTCCCACTGTGTTGGTTTTCCCAAAAGGTTCGCTTTCCCACAAGGTTGGTTTTCCCACAAGGTTGGTTTTCCCACAAGGTTGGTTTTCCCGCAGGGTTGCTTTCCCCATAAGGTTGGTTTTCCCACAAGGTTTGTTTTCTCACAAGGTTTGTTTTCCCACTAGGTTGTTTTTCCCACTAGGTTGGTTTTCAAACAAGGTTTGTTTTCCCACAAGCTTGTGAGGTTTGTTTTCCCACAAGGTTTGTTTTCCCACTGTGTTGGTTTTCCCAAAAGGTTCGCTTTCCCACAAGGTTAGTTTTCCCACAAGGTTTGTTTCCCCACAAGGTTTGTTTCCCCACAAGGTTTGTTTTCCCACAAGGATTGTTCTCTCACAAGGTTTGTTTTCCCACTGTGTTGGTTTTCCCAAAAGGTTCGCTTTCCCGCAAGGTTGGTTTTCCCACAAGGATTGTTTTCCCACTAGGTTTGTTTCCCCACAAGGTTTGTTTTCCCACAAGGTTGGTTTTCCCGCAAGGTTGGTTTTCCCACAAGGTTTGTTTTCCCACTGTGTTGGTTTTCCCAAAAGGTTCGCTTTCCCACAAGATTGGTTTTCCCACAAGGTTTGTTTTCCCACAAGGTTGGTTTTCCCGAAAGGTTTGTTTCCCCACAAGGTTTGTTTTCCCACTAGGTTGGTTTTCCCATAAGGTTGGTTTTCCCACAAGGTTTGTTTTCTCACAAGGTTTGTTTTCCCACTAGGTTTGTTTCCCCACAAGGTTTGTTTTCTCACAAGGTTTGTTTTCCCACAAGGTTTGTTTTCCCACAAGGTTTGTTTTCCCACAAGGTTTGTTTTCCCACAAGGTTGGTTTTCCCGAAAGGTTTGTTTCCCCACAAGGTTGGTTTTCCCACAAGGTTTGTTTTCCCACAAGGTTAGTTTTCCCGCAAGGTTTGTTTTCCCACATGGTTAGTTTTCCCACAAGGTTTGTTTCCCAACAAGGTTTGTTTCCCCACAAGGTTTGTTTTCCCACAAGGATTGTTTTCTCACAAGGTTTGTTTTCCCACTGTGTTGGTTTTCCCAAAAGGTTCGCTTTCCCGCAAGGTTGGTTTTCCCACAAGGTTGGTTTTCCCGCAGGGTTTGTTTTCCCACAAGGTTGGTTTTCCCGCAGGGTTTGTTTTCCCACAAGGTTAGTTTTCCCGAAAGGTTTGTTTCCCCACAAGGTGGGTTTTCCCACAAGGTTGGTTTTCCCGCTGGGTTTGTTTTCCCACAAGGTTTGTTTTCCCACAAGGTTTGTTTTCCCACAAGGTTGGTTTTCCCGAAAGGTTTGTTTTCCCACAAGGTTGGTTTTCCCGAAAGGTTTGTTTCCCCACAAGGTTGGTTTTCCCACAAGGTTGGTTTTCCCCGAAAGGTTTGTTTCCCCACAAGGTTGGTTTTCCCGCAAGGTTTGTTTCCCCACAAGGTTTGTTTTCCCACAAGGATTGTTTTCTCACAAGGTTTGTTTTCCCACTAGGTTTGTTTCCCCACAAGGTTTGTTTTCCCACAAGGTTTGTTTTCCCCCAAGGTTTGTTTTCCCACAAGGTTGGTTTTCCCGAAAGGTTTGTTTCCCCACAAGGTTGGTTTTCCCACAAGGTTGGTTTTCCCGTAAAGTTTGTTTCCCCACAAGGTTGGTTTTCTCACAAGGTTTGTTTTTCCACAAGCTTTGTTTTCCCACAAGGTTGGTTTTCCCGAAAGGTTTGTTTCCCCACAAGGTTTGTTTTCCCTACAAGCTTTGTTTTCACCCAAGGTTGGTTTTCCCGCAAGGTTGGTTTTCCCACAAGGTTTGTTTTCCTACTGTGTTGGTTTTCCCAAAAGGTTCGCTTTCCCGCAAGGTTGGTTTTCCCACAAGGTTTGTTTCCCCAGAAGGTTTGTTTTCCCACAAGGATTGTTTTCTCACAAGGTTTGTTTTCCCACAAGGTTTTTGTTTTCCCACAAGGTTGGTTTTCCCGAAAGGTTTGTTTCCCCACAAGGTTTGTTTTCCCACAAGCTTTGTTTAAACCCAAGGTTGGTTTTCCCGCAAGGTTGGTTTTCCCACAAGGTTTGTTTTCCTACTGTGTTGGTTTTCCCAAAAGGTTCGCTTTCCCGCAAGGTTGGTTTTCCCACAAGGTTTGTTTCCCCAGAAGGTTTGTTTTCCCGTAAGGTTTGTTTTCCCACAAGGTTTGTTTTCCCACAAGGTTTGTTTTCACACAAGGTTTGTTTTCCCACAAGGTTGGTTTCCCCGCAAGGTTGCTTTCCCCATAAGGTTTGTTTTCCCACAAGGTTTGTTTTCCCACAAGGTTTGTTTTCCCACAAGGTTTGTTTCCCCACAAGGTTTGTTTTCCCACAAGGTTTGTTTTACCACAAGGTTGGTTTTCCCGAAAGGTTTGTTTCCCCACAAGGTTTCTTTCCCCATAAGGTTGGTTTTCCCACAAGGTTTGTTTTCTCAGAAGGTTTGTTTTCCCACAAGGTTTGTTGTCCCACAAGGTTTGTTTTCCCAAAAGGTTTGTTTTCTCACAAGCTTTGTTTTCCCCCAAGGTTGGTTTTCCCGCAAGGTTGGTTTTCCCACAAGGTTTGTTTTCCCACTGTGTTGGTTTTCCCAAAAGGTTCGCTTTCCCGCAAGGTTGGTTTTCCCACAAGGTTGGTTTTCCCGAAAAGTTTGTTTCCCCACAAGGTTGGTTTTCCCACAAGGTTTGTTTTCCCACAAGGATTGTTTTCTCACAAGGTTTGTTTTTCCACAAGGTTTGTTTTCCCACAAGGTTGGTTTTCCCGAAAGGTTTGTTTCCCCACAAGGTTTGTTTTCCCACAAGCTTTGTTTTCACCCAAGGTTGGTTTTCCCGCAAGGTTGGTTTTCCCACAAGGTTTGTTTTCCTACTGTGTTGGTTTTCCCAAAAGGTTCGCTTTCCCGCAAGGTTGGTTTTCCCACAAGGTTTGTTTCCCCAGAAGGTTTGTTTTCCCACAAGGATTGTTTTCTCACAAGGTTTGTTTTCCCACAAGGTTTTTGTTTTCCCACAAGGTTGGTTTTCCCGAAAGGTTTGTTTCCCCACAAGGTTTGTTTTCCCACAAGCTTTGTTTAAACCCAAGGTTGGTTTTCCCGCAAGGTTGGTTTTCCCACAAGGTTTGTTTTCCTACTGTGTTGGTTTTCCCAAAAGGTTCGCTTTCCCGCAAGGTTGGTTTTCCCACAAGGTTTGTTTCCCCAGAAGGTTTGTTTTCCCGTAAGGTTTGTTTTCCCACAAGGTTTGTTTTCCCACAAGGTTTGTTTTCCCACAAGGTTTGTTTCCCCACAAGGTTTGTTTTCCCACAAGGTTTGTTTTACCACAAGGTTGGTTTTCCCGAAAGGTTTGTTTCCCCACAAGGTTTCTTTCCCCATAAGGTTGGTTTTCCCACACGGTTTGTTTTCTCACAAGGTTTGTTTTCCCACAAGGTTTGTTTTCCCACAAGGTTTGTTTTCCCAAAAGGTTTGTTTTCTCACAAGCTTTGTTTTCCCCCAAGGTTGGTTTTCCCGCAAGGTTTGTTTTCCCACTGTGTTGGTTTTTCCCAAAAGGTTCGCTTTCCCACAAGGTTGGTTTTCCCACAAGGTTGGTTTTCCCGCAGGGTTGCTTTCCCCATAAGGTTGGTTTTCCTACTGTGTTGGTTTTCCCAAAAGGTTCGCTTTCCCGCAAGGTTGGTTTTCCCACAAGGTTTGTTTCCCCAGAAGGTTTGTTTTCCCGTAAGGTTTGTTTTCCCACAAGGTTTGTTTTCCCACAAGGTTTGTTTTCACACAAGGTTTGTTTTCCCACAAGGTTGGTTTCCCCGCAAGGTTGCTTTCCCCATAAGGTTTGTTTTCCCACAAGGTTTGTTTCCCCACAAGGTTTGTTTTCCCACAAGGTTTGTTTCCCCACAAGGTTTGTTTTCCCACAAGGTTTGTTTTACCACAAGGTTGGTTTTCCCGAAAGGTTTGTTTCCCCACAAGGTTTCTTTCCCCATAAGGTTGGTTTTCCCACAAGGTTTGTTTTCTCACAAGGTTTGTTTTCCCACAAGGTTTGTTGTCCCACAAGGTTTGTTTTCCCAAAAGGTTTGTTTTCTCACAAGCTTTGTTTTCCCCCAAGGTTGGTTTTCCCGCAAGGTTGGTTTTCCCACAAGGTTTGTTTTCCCACTGTGTTGGTTTTCCCAAAAGGTTCGCTTTCCCGCAAGGTTGGTTTTCCCACAAGGTTGGTTTTCCCGAAAAGTTTGTTTCCCCACAAGGTTGGTTTTCCCACAAGGTTTGTTTTCCCACAAGGATTGTTTTCTCACAAGGTTTGTTTTTCCACAAGGTTTGTTTTCCCACAAGGTTGGTTTTCCCGAAAGGTTTGTTTCCCCACAAGGTTTGTTTTCCCACAAGCTTTGTTTTCACCCAAGGTTGGTTTTCCCGCAAGGTTGGTTTTCCCACAAGGTTTGTTTTCCTACTGTGTTGGTTTTCCCAAAAGGTTCGCTTTCCCGCAAGGTTGGTTTTCCCACAAGGTTTGTTTCCCCAGAAGGTTTGTTTTCCCACAAGGATTGTTTTCTCACAAGGTTTGTTTTCCCACAAGGTTTTTGTTTTCCCACAAGGTTGGTTTTCCCGAAAGGTTTGTTTCCCCACAAGGTTTGTTTTCCCACAAGCTTTGTTTAAACCCAAGGTTGGTTTTCCCGCAAGGTTGGTTTTCCCACAAGGTTTGTTTTCCTACTGTGTTGGTTTTCCCAAAAGGTTCGCTTTCCCGCAAGGTTGGTTTTCCCACAAGGTTTGTTTCCCCAGAAGGTTTGTTTTCCCGTAAGGTTTGTTTTCCCACAAGGTTTGTTTTCCCACAAGGTTTGTTTTCCCACAAGGTTTGTTTTCCCACAAGGTTGGTTTCCCCGCAAGGTTGCTTTCCCCATAAGGTTTGTTTTCCCACAAGGTTTGTTTTCCCACAAGGTTTGTTTTCCCACAAGGTTTGTTTCCCCACAAGGTTTGTTTTCCCACAAGGTTGGTTTTCCCACAAGGTTTGTTTTCCCACTGTGTTGGTTTTCCCAAAAGGTTCGCTTTCCCGCAAGGTTGGTTTTCCCACAAGGTTTGTTTCCCCACAAGGTTTGTTTTCCCATAAGGTTTGTTTTCCCACAAGGTTTGTTTTCCCACAAGGTTTGTTTTCCCACAAGGTTTGTTTTCCCACAAGGTTTGTTTTCCCACAAGGTTGGTTTTCCCGCAAGGTTGGTTTTCCCACAAGGTTTGTTTTCCCACTGTGTTGGTTTTCCCAAAAGGTTCGCTTTCCCACAAGGTTGGTTTTCCCACAAGGTTGGTTTTCCCGCAGGGTTGCTTTCCCCATAAGGTTTGTTTTCCCACAAGGTTTGTTTTCCCACAAGGTTTGTTTTCCCACAAGGTTGGTTTTCCCGAAAGGTTTGTTTCCCCACAAGGTTGGTTTTCCCACAAAGTTGGTTTTCCCGCAGGGTTTGTTTTCCCACAAGGTTAGTTTTCCCGCAAGGTTTGTTTTCCCACAAGGTTAGTTTTCCCACAATGTTTGTTTTCCCACAAGGTTTGTTTCCCCACAAGGTTTGTTTTCCCACAAGGATTGTTTTCTCACAAGGTTTGTTTTCCCACTGTGTTGGTTTTCCCAAAAGGTTCGCTTTCCCGCAAGGTTGGTTTTCCCACAAGGTTGGTTTTCCCGCAGGGTTTGTTTTCCCACAAGGTTGGTTTTCCCGCAGGGTTTGTTTTCCCACAAGGTCAGTTTTCCCGAAAGGTTTGTTTCCCCACAAGGTGGGTTTTCCCACAAGGTTGGTTTTCCCGCAGGGTTTGTTTTCCCACAAGGTTTGTTTTCCCACAAGGTTTGTTTTCCCACAAGGTTGGTTTTCCCGAAAGGTTTATTTTCCCACAAGGTTGGTTTTCCCGAAAGGTTTGTTTCCCCACAAGGCTGGTTTTCCCAGAAGGGTGGTTTTCCCGAAAGGTTTGTTTCCCCACAAGGTTGGTTTTCCCGCAAGGTTTGTTTCCCCGCAAGGTTTGTTTTCCCACAAGGATTGTTTTCTCACAAGGTTTGTTTTCCCACTAGGTTTGTTTCCCCACAAGGTTTGTTTTCCCACAAGGTTTGTTTTCCCCCAAGGTTTGTTTTCCCACAAGGTTTGTTTTCCCCCAAGGTTGGTTTTCCCGCAAGGTTGGTTTTCCCACAAGGTTTGTTTTCCCACAAGGTTTGTTTTCCCACTGTGTTGGTTTTCCCAAAAGGTTCGCTTTCCCACAAGGTTGGTTTTCCCACAAGGTTGGTTTTCCCGCAGGGTTGCTTTCCCCATAAGGTTGGTTTTCCCACAAGGTTTGTTTTCTCACAAGGTTTGTTTTCCCAATAGGTTGTTGTTGGTTTTCCCACAAGGTTTGTTTCCCCACAAGGTTTGTTTTCCCATAAGGTTTGTTTTCCCACAAGGTTTGTTTTCCCACAAGGTTTGTTTTCCCAAAAGGTTTGTTTTACCACAAGGTTGGTTTTCCCGAAAGGTTTGTTTCCCCACAAGGTTTCTTTCCCCATAAGGTTGGTTTTCCCACAAGGTTTGTTTTCTCACAAGGTTTGTTTTCCCACAAGGTTTGTTTTCCCACAAGGTTTGTTTTCCCAAAAGGTTTGTTTTTCCACAAGCTTTGTTTTCCCCCAAGGTTGGTTTTCCCGCAAGGTTGGTTTTCCCACAAGGTTTGTTTTCCCACTGTGTTGGTTTTCCCAAAAGGTTCGCTTTCCCGCAAGGTTGGTTTTCCCACAAGGTTTGTTTTCCCACTGTGTTGTTTTTTCCCAAAAGGTTCGCTTTCCCACAAGGTTGGTTTTCCCACAAGGTTGGTTTTCCCACAGGGTTGCTTTCCCCATAAGGCTGGTTTTCCCACAAGGTTTGTTTTCTCACAAGGTTTGTTTTCCCACTAGGTTGTTTTTCCCACTAGGTTGGTTTTCCCACAAAGTTTGTTTTCCCACAAGCTTTGTTTTCAACCAAGGTTGGTTTTCCCGCAAGGTTGGTTTTCCCACAAGGTTTGTTTTCCCACTGTGTTGCTTTTCCCAAAAGGTTCGCTTTCCCGCAAGGTTGGTTTTCCCACAAGGTTTGTTTCCCCACAAGGTTTGTTTTCCCATAAGGTTTGTTTTCCCACAAGGTTTGTTTTCCCACAAGGTTTGTTTTCCCACAAGGTTAGTTTTCCCACAAGGTTTGTTTCCCCACAAGGTTTGTTTCCCCACAAGGTTTGTTTTCCCACAAGGATTGTTTTCTCACAAGGTTTGTTTTCCCACTGTGTTGGTTTTCCCAAAAGGTTCGCTTTCCCGCAAGGTTGGTTTTCCCGCAAGGTTGGTTTTCCCACAAGGTTTGTTTTCCCACTGTGTTGGTTTTCCCAAAAGGTTCGCTTTCCCACAAGGTTGGTTTTCCCACAAGGTTGGTTTTCCCACAAGGTTGGTTTTCCCACAAGGTTGGTTTTCCCGCAGGGTTACTTTCCCCATAAGGTTGGTTTTCCCACAAGGTTTGTTTTCTCACAAGGTTTGTTTTCCCACTAGGTTGTTTTTCCCACTAGGTTGGTTTTCCCACAAGGTTTGTTTTCCCACAAGCTTGTGAGGTTTTTTTTCCCACAAGGTTTGTTTTCCCAAAAGGTTTGTTTTCCCACAAGCTTTGTTTTCCCCCAAGGTTGGTTTTCCCGGTTTGTTGTGGGGAAAGTTTTCGTTTTCCCACTGTGTTGGTTTTCCCAAAACGTTCGCTTTCCCGCAAGGTTGGTTTTCCCACAAGGTTGGTTTTCCCGCAGGGTTTGTTTTCCCACAAGGTTGGTTTTCCCGCAGGGTTTGTTTTCCCACAAGGTTAGTTTTCCCGAAAGGTTTGTTTCCCCACAAGGTGGGTTTTCCCACAAGGTTGGTTTTCCCGCAGGGTTTGTTTTCCCACAAGGTTTGTTTTCCCACAAGGTTTGTTTTCCCACAAGGTTGGTTTTCCCGAAAGGTTTGTTTTCCCACAAGGTTGGTTTTCCCGAAAGGTTTGTTTCCCCACAAGGCTGGTTTTCCCACAAGGTTGGTTTTCCCGAAAGGTTTGTTTCCCCACAAGGTTGGTTTTCCCGCAAGGTTTGTTTCCCCACAAGGTTTGTTTTCCCACAAGGATTGTTTTCTCACAAGGTTTGTTTTCCCACTAGGTTTGTTTCCCCACAAGGCTTGTTTTCCCACAAGGTTTGTTTTCTCCCAAGGTTTGTTTTCCCACAAGGTTTGTTTTCCCCCAAGGTTGGTTTTCCCGCAAGGTTGGTTTTCCCACAAGGTTTGTTTTCCCACAAGGTTTGTTTTCCCACTGTGTTGGTTTTCCCAAAAGGTTCGCTTTCCCACAAGGTTGGTTTTCCCACAAGGTTGGTTTTCCCGCAGGGTTGCTTTCCACATAAGGTTGGTTTTCCCACAAGGTTTGTTTTCTCACAAGGTTTGTTTTCCCAATAGGTTGTTGTTGGTTTTCCCACAAGGTTTGTTTTCCCACAAGGTTTGTTTTCCCATAAGGTTTGTTTTCCCACAAGGTTTGTTTTCCCACAAGGTTTGTTTTCCCAAAAGGTTTGTTTTACCACAAGGTTGGTTTTCCCGAAAGGTTTGTTTCCCCACAAGGTTTCTTTCCCCATAAGGTTGGTTTTCCCACAAGGTTTGTTTTCTCACAAGGTTTGTTTTCCCACAAGGTTTGTTTTCCCACAAGGTTTGTTTTCCCAAAAGGTTTGTTTTCCCACAAGCTTTGTTTTCCCCCAAGGTTGGTTTTCCCGCAAGGTTGGTTTTCCCACAAGGTTTGTTTTCCCACTGTGTTGGTTTTCCCAAAAGGTTCGCTTTCCCGCAAGGTTGGTTTTCCCACAAGGTTTGTTTTCCCACTGTTTTGGTTTTTCCCAAAAGGTTGGCTTTCCCACAAGGTTGGTTTTCCCACAAGGTTGGTTTTCCCGCAGGGTTGCTTTCCCCATAAGGTTGGTTTTCCCACAAGGTTTGTTTTCTCACAAGGTTTGTTTTCCCACTAGGTTGTTTTTCCCACTAGGTTGGTTTTCCCACAAGGTTTGTTTTCCCACAAGCTTTGTTTTCACCCAAGGTTGGTTTTCCCGCAAGGTTGGTTTTCAAACAAGGTTTGTTTTCCCACTGTGTTGCTTTTCCCAAAAGGTTCGCTTTCCCGCAAGGTTGGTTTTCCCACAAGGTTTGTTTCCCCACAAGGTTTGTTTTTCCCATAAGGTTTGTTTTCCCACAAGGTTTGTTTTCCCACAAGGTTTGTTTTCCCACAAGGTTTGTTTTCCCACAAGGTTGGTTTTCCCGCAAGGTTGGTTTTCCCACAAGGTTTGTTTTCCCACTGTGTTGGTTTTCCCACAAGCTTTGTTTTCACCCAAGGTTGGTTTTCCCGCAAGGTTGGTTTTCCCACAAGGTTTGTTTTCCCACTGTGTTGCTTTTCCCAAAAGGTTCGCTTTCCCGCAAGGTTGGTTTTCCCTCAAGGTTTGTTTCCCCACAAGGTTTGTTTTCCCATAAGGTTTGTTTTCTCACAAGGTTTGTTTTCCCAATAGGTTGTTGTTGGTTTTCCCACAAGGTTTGTTTCCCCACAAGGTTTGTTTTCCCATAAGGTTTGTTTTCCCACAAGGTTTGTTTTCCCACAAGGTTTGTTTTCCCACAAGGTTTGTTTTACCACAAGGTTGGTTTTCCCGAAAGGTTTGTTTCCCCACAAGGTTTCTTTCCCCATAAGGTTGGTTTTCCCACAAGGTTTGTTTTCTCACAAGGTTTTGTTTTCCCACAAGGTTTGTTTTCCCACAAGGTTTGTTTTCCCAAAAGGTTT
>JAKZAP010000117.1:0-39238 GCA_023053575.1 Branchinecta lynchi | reverse complement strand
TTGTATACGTTTTTAAACTATATGAAAAGAATGTAGTCATGTTTATTTAGATTGTTTTGTTTAGTGTTTTAATATGTGTATTTTACTTTGTGTGTTTTACTCATATTCATCTGTTATCCATAACTTCAGGTTCACACAGACGTTCACACTGAGGCAAGGCCGTGTCCAGGGGCGGGGGGTTAGGGGATTGACCCCCCCCCCCCGAAAGATACAAAATTAATGATTTGTATAGGCTTTTCCCTCTGATCTATGTGTTTCTTGTCCTTTTTTGTCCAACCAACAGGCAACCCCCCTAAAAAAAAAAAAAAAAAATCCTGGATACGAGCCTGGTACGAAGGATAGACCTTCGCAATCTATACGTTCTTTAATCGGGGTTCTCAACCTACCCACCCACCTTCAGATATCGCTGGCCCCACAACATATAAAAAAGAAATCCAATACAACTAAAAATACGGCAAATTCTTCCACCACCAGAAAACCCCATGCCCAAGACCCCATCGTTTTTGTTGTTGTTTTTTTATGACGCTTTACCCTAGGTTCACACAGAGCAAATCGCGGCGATGAACGAGATTTTTTAATCGCAGCGACAGAAGATCTTTATCGCCTGGACGTTCACACTGAATTTTCGCTGCAACAGAAATTAAATTAATTAAAAATAACCCTTAAAATCATTAAAATAATAAAAAACAATTAATTTTTCTAAAAGTGAATCATCAAAAGGGTCGTCCATGTTGCTATTGCGTGCGTAAAATCGTACTGTTGCCCGATTAAAGCTGACTTTTCCCAACATAGAAAATCGCCTGACGAAGCAACAGAAATCGCCGAATTGGCGACGAAAATCTCGGCGATGGCCGATATCACCTCAGTGAACCCGCAGATACCTTTTGGCTTGGCCACCTTCGCGGGTAGGCTGAGGGGCTGCTCACCTACAGTTTTGGCGTTTGACCAAGATGTAGAGACGCCCTGAGGCAGGGACCCGGTACACCTTGCGACAGAAGTGAGCAACCCTGCGGAGTAAGGTAGTCGTGATGGTAGTCTAAGGGACATACAAGGAACGCGTGATGGGGTTCAGCCGCATTAACTGCTCATGCGCCCATCCTAAAATAACGGAAAGAAAGACCGCCAGATGGCGGGCTCTCCGATTGTCAAGAACTTAAAGGACCTGTATTACCTATTATACTAATGCGACCTACTTCCACAATCACTCCATATATTTCTAAACCCGGAGACCCGAGTTTCGTACGGTAAATTCTAACCCCTCTAACAAAACCAGGCTGATTTTCTCACTTGCCGTGTTTTGCTACCTTCAATGTGTACCACGCTGTCGACGGTTGTCTGCGAGTTTTTCCATCAGGAAAACCAGTTATTTAATTGTTTCCCTAGTTTTGCTACGTGTCAACAGGTCTCGGAAAACCGTGGGTAATTTGTTGACAGCAAAGCATAGTTTTAAAGTATTCAAATATTATCAAATACTTGAAGTTGAAGTAAGTAGTGCGAGGGGTCCTTTAACATCTCGTATCCAGGGGGGGGGGGGTAATGTGTTCACCCCCCTCCCGAAACATACCAAATAATCATTGTTTTATAGGCTTTTCCCTCTGATCTATGTCTTTTTTGTCCGATCCACGTGCACCCCCCCCCCCCAAAAGGCACCCCCCGCCCCCGAAATAAATTCCTGGATACGGTTCTGTGCTTGGATATACGATATTTTCTTATGGTCCTATCAAGTCCTAACCCCGTTTACCAGAATCCTCTCTCTCAGCGGAGTACTTTTCAGAGGAAAAGAACACAAAAAATACAAAGAAATTTCTGTGTGTCCCCAGGAAAATTAGAGAACAGCTGCCCTTGTTTACCCTGTCTCTTTTTACATATCCTCTCCCAATTAGTGCGTTCCCTTCCTTCTCTAATTCCGGCATTTGTCTTGGCGACATCAGGATTTTTTTACATGCATGTTATCCAGCTGAGGGATCTGCATTCATAGTAAAGTCAAATCATGGTGTACTCGGAATCTTTTATTCAAATAACATATACAAGGGATAAAGCTACGATGCTTCATCAGCGATATTTCCTGTAACCATGATTACAGGTTTGTTTCCATCCCCGACGTGACCCTGAAGATTGACAGCCTGACGAGGACCCTTGCCAAGAAGGGCCGAAATATCGCTGATGAAGCATCGTAGCTCTCCATTGTATACATTATTTGAATGTATGTTTCGAAGTCAGCTTGGGATCAATGAATATGTACCAGGAATCTTTTATGACAGTAGGAATACATGGAGCTTACGTCACTGAGAAATAGAGCTGGGGTTGCTAAGCCAGACACCAATAAATCACCCGTTATTAAGAAAAATAGTCACGAAAAGAAGAAATCGCACTCGAAAGAACGGCAAAGCCGCCATGAGATTTGTAGAAAATTTTAATTGAAGACGCAGCCAGTTTGGTTGGTGTTGTAAATGCGCGGTAAATGCTTACTCCTACTGGGCTTGCCACTGGAGTAGAACGGGTCGGGGTTATCCAAGCGTGGTAGGCTACGCATACCAGTTTTATCTAAACTCCCGCTTTGTATTTCAAATTTGTCATCCATGTAGGACAAATGAAAAATGCTGATAGCATACCAGAGTTCAATAGTAAGATTAAAAGTTTCTTATTGGAAAATATCGCATTAGATCCTAACTTGTTCTACCGTTAGTTCTGTATGTTCTATTTTATTAATTACGTTTGTTTTCTTTTCCCTTTCTTTTTCTTTTCTTTTTTCTTGTATTTCTTTTATTGACAAATGAATGAATACTGTCACCCGTTACGGGCAGTGCTCACTTAGGGTGTAGTTAGTCTTCAGTATATGATTTGCTTTTTGTTAATAAACAAACTGAAACAAGTTTCTTATTGGAAAATATCGCATTAGAACCTAACTTGTTCTACCGTTAGCTCTGTATGTTTTATTTTTATTAATTACGCTTGTTTTCTTTTCCCTTTCTTTTTCTTTTCTTTTTGCTTGTATTTCTTTTATTGACAAATGAATGAATACTGTCACCCGTTACGGGCAGTGCTCACTTCGGGTGTAGTTAGTCTACAGTATATGATTTGCTTTTTGTTAATAAAGAAACAGAAAACTGACAAAATTCTCTACTTGAGCTCTAGATACCCAATAACTAAAGATATCCCAAATGTTCGTGTGGGAGAACTCGCTTCTGTCCAGTCTGTCCTTTGAGTTCCAGATGTCCTAAATGATTCGCGTTCGGGCTTGTATAGAGACGAGACGAGAAACCTTGATACAAAAGTGACGACTAAAACTCCTGTCGTGCTATAGCCTACTCACATTGTTTTGACTGGTGGTTCGGGCAAACGATCAGGATTTCCGGCCGGATTTTCTGCAGTTCGTCACGAAGTTGGAAAATCTCATGTTTTCCGTACGGAAACGGGCGATGGTGCCGACAATCCTGGCATGATCTCCATTCCGCGACTTCCCAAAATCAGGGTTGCCACATCAAAAATATTTAGAGAGTGACTTTTGGCCCAAAACAGAGAGTGAATTGGGACTGACATTTATTTTCATGAAATATTCACTTTTGGTCGGAATCGCCTCTGTAAAAATAACACATTTTAATTTTACTTTCATGAAAAAAACTTGAAATAGTCAGTTCTGTTCGGAATCCCTGCCGTAAAAATGGCACGTTTGGTCATTTTCTAAAATAAAGTGATTCTTATGTAGGACAAGAGTGACAAAAAAAAATTGAGTGACAATTCACACTATCGTGGACATGTGGTAACCCTGCCCGAGATTGACTGTTGTCTGCATCATGAGCACAGACTTGGTGACAGCTGGGGTGTGCACATTCACGGCAAAGCTCTCAACTCATGGTCCAACCAGATGGAGAACATGTGATTTGTATCTTCAGTTTGGCACGGGTTAGGCTGTTCGTGATCTTCAGTTGATTAGGAAACGTTAACCAATCATCGAGTTACCAGTAGGGACAGCTGGATTAACTTTTCTGTCCTTAGTGTCCTCACTGTATTTCCATCTGATGTTACTGGACTGATTACTGAGTCTAGTCTTACCAGTGTTCCCACTGCACTGTAAAAAGTTTCTCCGAATAAGGATGCAGTATTTGCTACTGGGATTAATCTTATCTCTATTGGGATTAATCAGAACTAGGGATACTCTTGTCTCAATAAACACAGGATTAATCCCAGTAGCAAATACTGCAGGATATTTTTGTACAGTGTGGTTGCAGAATTCTGCGATAGTTCTCTGTTTTTTTACTTCTCCCATATACACAGCTGTGAAAAATTTGTCACAGGAAATTGCACGTATCCCAAAAAAGTCGCAAAAAGTCGCAAAAAAGTCGCAAAAGACTGCAAAGTCAATTTAGTCCCTTCTTCCGATATTGTTTTGTTGTTGTTTTTATAACGCTGAACAATAGCTTTTGATCATGTGATGATTCTTTTTGTAGAACATATCTTTTAAAAGTTTCGATAAGTTGGCAACTTCAGCATTTAACCGACAGGGAAGAAACAAAACCAAAGTGTTGCTCTCGCAAAACTTTAGTCGGCGAAGCCGGACAAAGGTTGCCGCAACACTTCACGTTGCCCAGGCAGCCTAGGTCTAGTTTAATCCTGAAAAGTTACGGATAGCTTTATAATACGAACTATATTATATAAGATAGACCCCGGCGCCGCGCCGAATACTAAAATCAGCTGCGTCGCCGGAAAAAGTATCGGCGTTTCCGAAAATCCGCCGATACGAAATCGGCGCCGCCGCCGGCAGAGGTCGGCGTTTCCGAAAATAAATGCGACCAATATAGAAAAACACTAAAAAATGGTAAATTTTGGTCGTGTTAGAATACTGGTTCTTCCGGAACGCGCAGCTTCACTTACGAACGAATAGCCACACCATAAGTGCCATCTCTAAGTACGTAAGCCCGAGAAGGTGTACGTAAGCCCGAGAAAGTCTGAAGAAGTGTGTTATTTTTGCTAATAAAATTTCTTTGTAACTAGCTAGATCCTGAGGTTATTATCTTCCTCAGCATGGCTCATCAGATCAGAGCTGAATCACAATAATAAAAATTTCGTTTATTATGGCGAGCTTGCGAAGACCACTCTTCAGTTCTTTTGCTGAAAGAAATCTCACCGGTTCCCAGCGCGGCTGCTTGGGACCGTACGCGTGCAGTACTTGAAGATGGCACTGTCCTTGCCATCTTGGGAATTGCAGTGCCTAGGATATTCTAGAAAAGGCATTTTTTTTCTTATTTTTTAATCAACTAAAATGGGCAATCTCTGCAAAGTGACCAAATAAATATTGACACTGATGTACTATCGCCGACACAAAAAACTGACACTTGAAATTCCATAAGGAGGAAATTGGCTCTCGTTAACACTATGGTGTATGCCTTTTCGGAACTTACAAAGATATCGTTTATGCATACAGACCAGTTCGCTTATTGTTTACCTGTTTTCCCAAACAGGTAAACTCTGAGGTTCTGAGAGCATTTTCAAGGAGATTTACTTTTTCCTTGTGGGATTTCAAGTGTCCGTTTTTTATGGCGGCGACAGTACTACCCCACGAGATCAACAAACAAAGTCTGCCAACGCACAGGTCTGAAGTTCTGAAAAGCAAATATCTCCTGAAACAGAAGAGCCTGACTGTAAATTATGATAGCACACGGGTTTCGTGTGTGAGAGTTCGTGAGTTGAACAGACATTCGTTCGTTTCATACTTTTCCGTTCGAGCCTATGAGATGTTTGAGCTAATCTTAATAATCGCTCTGACTTCGAAGGTAAGTAAAACAAAGAAAAAAGGAATCGACTTCGATTCTACAGATAGCAACTCGACTCTCAACCCCGCGTCCGGACGTGCCCATTCGCAATTTGAGTCCAAAAAGAAACAAAAACTAAAAGTAACCTTTGCTGTAAAACTGACAAACTAGAAAACTTATTCAGCTTCAACTACGCGGTAGTGGCTTACACACAAAAGCTCAAATCAAGCCCCAGATTCATTCAGGGCCAAAGACTATTACTACTGATCACAATGATACCATCACAGTGCACAAGATCCAGATTGCACAAATCAGACTGACCAAAAATCAACACAAAAAAAAGCCCTCGACTTTAGTTCTGTGGCAATGGTAAGTGAGTAAGGAAATATTCAGATCATCGATCGGATCCCTTCACGGAGAAGGATCGCGGTTTTCACAGATAGCTACGGTATTTGAGGATCTTCGAGCGATTTGCAGAGATCATAATTATCATGTACAAACTGGATGAAATTGACCCTGTGAGGAGCAATCATCGCTCGTTTATGACTCAAAATGATGCCCGTGATTGAAAAAGATCTTTCTGCACTGGCACTTGTGGCAGAAAGGGACAACTTTTTGCGAGCTAGTGCGGCAATCCAAGGGATTTGGCCAGAGTATGTCCTCCAAAATTCGAGTGCGCTCCAGGGTTTGCTTCTTGCGCTTTCACTTGCAAGCGTCAGGTACAGATCGATTTGGCGCCGAATTATTTCATCATGAGCGTCGGAGTCAGACGACGCAGCTGACGCAAACCTCTTGGCAAGGGTTCTTACCCTACTCTGTCGTGGTTTCTTGGAACAGGGGTCATCAGTTTCAGAGGCGCAATCTTCGTCACTATTCGGTTCAACATTGGCAACTACAACTTGTTTGGCTTCAGGACTTTCGTCACAGAACACAGCAATATCACAGGCTTTAACATTATTTTTCACAGCATGGTAGAGGAACTCTCGCTTCGAGATATCTTTCACACTAAGATGTTCATCTATTTCTTTAATCTGAAACACCTGAAAGTCTAGAAGAGCGGCTAAAACCATGTCATCGTCACGCGGCATTCGGTATTCATATTTTGTCGCTAAACATCTTTTCAGCTCCTGGATAGGAAAGCTGTCGTCATCGGAAATCTCGAGCTTTTCTCTAAGTACAGCCCTGAACAGAAGAGCAAGACTAAGCGTTGGATACTGCTCACCTTCCAGAGTTTCAACCGCTTCAGCAAAGCTGCCTAGCAGCTTGTTGAGTTCTGTGAGAAGGTTAAGTTCGTCGTCGTCAAATATTAGCTCGCGTTTTCCCAATCTACCAAGGAGGATGTTGACAGCAGATATGTGGCTTTTCAAGCTTTTCAGCACCAGGTAAGTGGCACTCCAACGTGTTGGCAAATCACGGGACAAACTTCGCGGCTGAATAAACGTTGGAGGCGGTGTGCTTTGAAGCTCAGACGCTACCTGATAAACTGGGATGCTTTCGTCAGCTTCTAAAATCTCTGCAACTTGCGAAATAGATTCAACTACAAAAAAGTCTTCTGACCTCAAATCAGCAATCTCTTTTCCAAGTTCTGCTCCTCTGTACACAAGGCTTTTGACGATTTCTCGACTTTTGATTACAAGGTTCTGAACCTCCGCAACCTTGGAAATCCCATCCACTGTTATAAGGTTGTGGAGACCATGGGCCAAACAATCCCTCGAACCTGACTCGCTTCTGTCAAGGTAGCATGCCTTCACAATATTTGCACCTCTGTCGTGAACCAGAGTAAGATGCTTGCCTGCAGAAAAAACATAAAAATAAAATAAACAATGCTGATCCCCGCTAGTTATGGTCTCTCTTTAATAGTTTTTCGACCTTTGCAGAATTACAGAAGAACTGCAACTAGCTTACTGCTAGTGATTTACTGTCAAATAGCCAGAAGAAAAACAACAACTCAAAACTGCAGGCAAAATGTTGCGCCTCTCTAGATGAAGAGGAGACAGGTAGAGACAGATACCACAAACAGTATGTCCCAGACTCCCGGTTACTGTACTGTGCCGAAGACTTCACAAAAAGCTGAAAATCTACATTCTGTTTATCAAAATATAACACAATTCTATATAATACATTGTACAGATTAGGTTGTTCTGTACAAGTTTTAGCTTAGCCTCCCATGTGTTAACTACCTGATGGGCTAAGAAAAGGATTAGGCGACAGTTTTGTTATAAATAAAGACCCTTGAAACTTAAATATTTTCTGGTTCTGATTCTGAAAAATCTTTGTAGAGGTGCTTGAGGCAATCTGACATGTGCATGAAGCAGGTGCAGAGGTAGAAGCTCATCTGAATTTAACATGGGCTTTCATGGTTAAACTGGTATGCTCACCCCATTACTTTCCAGATTGCCTCAAGCACTTGAACTAACTAGTTATGCCCTGGTTTTTTCACTTTGTCTAAGAAGAACAGGTAAGCGAATCCTTTAGGCTATTAACTCAAAATCAATCATTAACTGATGATCAAGTGATGTGATAAGCTCTGGATTAACTAATATGATACTTTTGTAGTTTTTTTTTTCAGAAAAAGTTCAGCTAAAATGGCAGAGCTTGTGTATTCAGAATTACAAATAAAATATGAGTACATACCTTCTATTCCGAAAAGCTTCATGCATGCTCTGAATTCTTTTCTAATATTTTCTGCTGTATGTTTCTCTGCATTCAGACATGATGTTGTCAGAGTCACACCTTTCATTTGAAACTTCGAATCCAGGTACACAAGTCTGTGACATTGGTATCCAAGGCGCCTGTGGCCATCAGTCCAAATATCAATAGCTAAAGTTCCTGCTCCATCCATGATCTCTTTGGGATCAGTAACCAGATTTTTAATCAGAGAGAAAGATTTATCATAAATGTCCTGTAGGGCACTTTTCGCCAGTGTTCTTTCAGATGGAATATCATTTTTGCCATTTCCGATAACATCATATTTCTGAAGAAAATCTCTGAAGCCAGGCTGGTTGACTATCCCAAATGGCTGCAGATCCCTACAGCAAAAAAGAGCAATATTTCGTCCAAAGAGGTGCTTTTCAGATGTAGACATCTGAAGAGAAGAGCGTTGCCTCTTTTTTGGAACAAAAAAATCAGACACTTTTGAATTCTCTGTCTTAGCTGGGACTTTGCTTCCACTCTCTTTGTCTTTAACTTGAGCTGCTTGCTCCTTTTCCAGGTAAAAAGTTTTCTGGACTGTCTCTTCGTTGGCATGGGCAGCTTTTAGATGCAAAACCATATTTGTTGTGCTGACAGAGTTTTTGTAACGTATGATACACGAATACACTTTTTTAAGGGGAGCATTTTTGTCCACTTTTTGCGACTGATGGAGACACAGTTTGCAATATACAAAGCCAGAGTCAACTACCTTGAGTTCTGCGCCCACACTGCACTGCAGATCTCCAAAAAATTTCCATGCATGTCTTTTCCTTGCACTGTTTGTACTGACTTTGAACTTTTCAATTGGCTGATGCCCGAAATCCTTCACAGAAAAGCTCATATCCACTTGATCTAAACTGTGTCTGAATGAAACTAAGCCACAGGTGGGAGAACTTTTGAATTTTAGCGAGAAACAGTCTTTCAACATGAAGCTTTATCCCTACTGTATGTTCTCAAATCCCTAAAACCCGAACTCGGAAGTAAAAAAAAAAAAGCTATACGCCGATAAAGCTGTCGGCGGCGTAGTCACGCCGACACCGCGGCGGCGTGTTCGGCGCGCCACTGGATTTTCGGCGGCGGCGCCGCCGGGGTCAAATCGGCGGCGTCGCGGTCGTTTTCGGCGCGGCGCCGGGGTCTAATATAAGATAATGTGCCAAGTTTTCACGAGTCACGATGTCTGCGAGTGAAAGGATACCCAGTTCAACTGGGTGCAAAGTCAATTTTGTCCCTACTTCGGAATTTCTGTTGTTTTCTCTTGTAAGCAGAAATCGACAGTTAGACCATAATAATTTTTGGCGATGAGGGACTTGTAACTTTTGCTATTAGGTATACCTATTAATCCTATTATTTGTTTCTGGTGTATTGGAACTGAAAGCAATTTAGTACTATGTCTATCACGGGGAGATGGGCTTGTAAGCAGGAATCGGTTGCTAGAAGGGGTTCATAAGGGGCTAGAAACTAGTGCAAATTGGTGCACAGTTTATTTGATCTCTATAAATCTGAGGGTAAGAAAATTAGTCTCCATGGTCTATCAATGTAACTTAGAATTAAGTCTTTGAGGGGTTGACAACTTTAGTGGTAGAGTACACACTCAAACAAAGAATAGTTGGAACCCAACTGTGAGACAAGTCAGGGACTTGTAACTAACAATCGTCGATTACTCCATAACAATCTTCGGTAACGAAAGGCTTCCGACTTTTACTAGTAAGTGTTCCTATTTTGTTTCCGGGGTTTTGATGATAAGAACAAGTTTGGTTCATTTCGTCGTTCAAGAACCGGTTGCTAAAGCATTGTCATTTTCATATGATGCTAGAACGGTCTATGGTGATGGTCTTTCACTATAACCTAGAATTAAGTGTTAACGCAACGGATACAAATGATAATGTAAAACAACGATATGTTTCGCAATAATTAGTAGAGTTACATCTATGATATCTTGAACTAAAAAGATATGGATAGCTTTATAATACCAACTAAGTTGTAAAAGAGAATGTTCCAAGTTTCCACAAGTCATGATGTCTACGATTCAAAAGGACAAAGTTCAACTGGCTGCAAAGTCAATTTAGTCCCTACTTCCGATATTCTGTTTTTTTTTCTTCAACGCGCTGAGGATAACCATGTGAAGAAAGATATTCTTCATGGACTGGAATATACCATTCTGAAAACCTCGATTGGGTCGACAAATTTAGCATTTGACCGTTAGCGAAGAAACAAAACCAAAGTGTTGCTCTCGCAACACTTTAGTCGGCGAAGCCGAACAAAGGTTGCTGCAACACTTCACGTTGCTCAGGGAACGTAGGTCTAGTTAGAGTTGTTATTGTATTTTTACTAATCTGGGAATACTGTCAAGATAGGTCAGAAGGATAAATATTGGGAAAAAAAGAAGAAAAGTAGATCTTCCTTTCAAGGTATTTCTATTATTTTTTGGACATCTAAACATCACAGGGACATTCAACGTTTGAGATTGTTATTACTAGATTGAAAACATGATGGAAATACCAAGTGATCCTGTACGTTAAAGCACATCTGAAAGGTTTTTCATCTTCTCCGTCCGCAAATTACTACCCACCAACTTAGGTCGGAGTCTCAGTACGCAACACAAGATGCTATACACGGCAATTAAGGACGAGAAGTTCGCTTTCAGAATAACTTAACAAGAGCTGTGAGCTCATATTGCACTTGCAAGGCTTGGTGAAAGGATGAAAGTAGGAATTTGCCAATTTGTGGGTTTGCTGTGATCATTTGTAAGCAAAACCCTTTAGATAAAAATAAAGATTTGACCCTTGGGAATCACGAGAATTTATTGTTTGGTCAAAAAGTTTTTTTTTCAGTTGCCTGTGATGACGTGCACTTTTCAAAATTATGTCAAAGATGTTGATATTATTATATTTACGACGAAAAATCCAATGTTCGGCTTGCCCGTGAAGAAATTTTGAAAATTGACTGAAATTGAAACTGAAATAGAAATTCATCTGTCCTGGGCCCTTTAGAATCACGAATATATATGGTTTGTTCGAAAGTATTTTTTTTACTTTTCGGTTAAAATACTTGCTAGAAAGCTATTTCTAAGCAAAACTCTTGAGGCAAAAATGATCATGGGCTCATTGGGATCATTAAAATGTAGATTTTGCTTAAAAGTATTTTTTGTACTTTGCGGGAAGATGAGTGCTTCAAGGCATGGTCGGATCTGGGAAGTAACAAATTCTAATGTTTATGCCAAGTTTCATCGTCCTATCACATCTGGAAGTACCTTAAATCGCGGTCACCGGAATTCCAAACCCCCTCTAACTCCCCCCCCCCCAAAGTGCCCGAATCCGTTCCTGTTCTGTCTTTGATGTATTTAGGGGTTACACTTGTTCTTCCCACCAAGTGTCATCCCAATCGCTACACACTAAGCGTGTCACACAATTTCCCCCCCCCCCCGACTCTCCAACATTGATCGGGTCCTGTCCTCACTTGAAATGGGACATCTGAGATGAGTTCTTTCTGAATATCAAGTTTCATTAATATCAGATCACCCGTTCAGAAGTTGGACATTTCCAGATTCCCCCTCCCTCCACTGCTCCACTGCTCCCTCCACTCCATGATGGTCAAATCGGTGAAATGACTGTTCTTAAGTTAAAAAACTGGTCGAGTCCCTGATTTGCCTGCCAAGTTTCATCGGGCTAGCACATGTGTAAGCATCTTAACTCGGGATCACCGGAATTCCGGAACCCTCCCTCCAACTCCCCCTACATTGCTCGGATCCAGTCAGGTCTTGTGAACTACGTATCTGGGGCTTGTGCTTGTTCTTCATACCAAGTTTCATCCCGACCTGTCCACTTTGAACATGTCACACGATTTCCGGTCCCCCTTCGAACTCCCCTCAATGTCAACGCATCCGTTTCGCACTTGAAGTGTGGCATCTGAGAACCGAGGTCTTTCCAAATATGAAGTTTCATTAAGGTCCGGTTCCCCGTTCAAAAGTGAGACATCCGTCAATATTCCGGATTCCCCCTCCCTCCACTCCCTCCACGGTGTTTGGATCGGGGAAGTGAACATTTAGTCACTAGCTGCTATTTAGCTATTTAGTCATATAGCCTGCCAAGTTGCATCGTCGTAGCACACGTGTAAGCATCTTAACTCGGGATCACCGGAATTCCGGAACCCTCCCTCCAACTCTCCCCACAGTGCTCAGATCCAATCTGGTATTGTCAACTACATATCTGGGGTTTGTGTTTGTTCTTCCCGCCATGTTTCATCCCGATCCTTCCACTCTTAACGTGTCATACGATTCCCGCCCCCCAACTCCCCCGAAAATCATCGGATCCGTTTTGGACTTGACGTGTGACATCTGAGATACGAGGTCAAGTTTCATCAAGATCCGATTCCCCGTTCAAAAGTTAGACATTCGTCAATATTCCGGATTCCCCCTCCCTCCACTCCTCCACGGTTTTCGGATCGGGGAAGTGGCTATTTCCGTGTTAGTTTGGTCGGGTCTATAATATGCCTGTCAAGTTGCATCGTCCTAGCTCATGTGTAAGCATCTTAACTTTGGACCCCCGGAATTCCGGAACCCTCCCTCCAACTCCCCCCACAGTGCTCAGATCCGGTCCGGTCTTGTCAACTTCGTATCTGTGGCTTGAAGTTGTTCTTCCCACCAAGTTTCATCCTGATCCGTTACTCTGAACATGTCACACGATTGCCGGTCCTCCCCCCTCCAACTCCCCCCAAAGTCATCGGATCCGTTTTGGACTTGACGTGTGATATCTGAGGCACGAGGTATTTCCAAATATCAAGTTTCATTAAGATCTGATTACGTGTTCAAAGGGATTCTCCCTCCCTCCACTCCCCCCACGGTGGCCGGATCGGGGAATGACTATTTCCAAGTTAGTCTGGTCGGGTCCCTAATATGCCTGCCAAGTTTCATCGACCTATCATATATGGAAGTACCCTAACGATGCGATCACCGGACTGACCGACGGAACGACGGAAAAGTGATCGGTATATGGCACTTGGCCGGAAGGTAAGTGCCATTAAAAGAGATCGTTTTTGAGTTGTAGGCTTGTCCTGATGTTTTCATCTGACAGACTGAGGAATTTTACGAATTAGGATTTTACGATTTTTTTTTGTTACGATGTGTTTTAACACTAATATGGAAGCCCAAAATTTACCTCCCGACTTAAATGAGCTATTCCAGCGTCTGCAGAACCCCTCCTGTCCTGGCAAACGAATGTTGGGTGTACATTAAAATCTTCCTTGTCCTTTTCAAGCACTGTACCCACCGCAACCTCGCTTTGTAATCACATTTGTCCACTGTCCTGGATATACTTGTTTCGAAATGGTTTCGCGGGTCTCCTGTAATTTGAATGCTGATGGCTTTTCCATTATATTTAAAAATTCCATGCCTTATTTTCCACTTGTAAACAAAGTTTGGCCCGAAGTCCATGCATGTAACCTTTTCTCTCGCTTTTGGTTTGTAATGTTTTATTCAGTAAGTCTTCAGTTTAAAAACTAACCTATTGTAATGCTGACAGACACAAATTACATGCGAGTAAAACAGGTTCTAAAACAAGGCGAGTTGCTGCCATCATGAATCATTTCTCCGACCTAACGGGGTTATGAAACCATATTTTAAACGACTCGGCTTGCTTTTGACTGAGACGGATTTACGACTGAAGCTGGGTAGTGTCCAAATTGTTTTTTTTTAAACGACTCGGATTGTCTTTGACCAAAATGCCCAGAACCTCGGCGAGGCCAAAATAAACGACTGATGCATGTTAGCAAAAGGTAGGGGGACAATAATGCATTCAAGAATAATTTCTCCTCTGGGTTGTGCTTTAAGGCTTTGTTTTAATCAAGGTCACGCGATTTTCGGTACTCCTACGTCCATTTCTGTCAACCAATGATGGCTGGTCTCGCATTTCCATCAGTGAGGTCCTGAGGGTAGGGAGATAATTGTTCAGACCCAATCAATTGTTATTCAACAGCGGACACCTGCTTTTCTGGGAAACCGCAGCAACCCCCAAAAGAACTAACCCGCTTTCTCAACCCTTACCGAAATAACAGCCTCATTGCCTGGCTATCTGCCCTCGCAAAAATATATCCCCGCAAGATCCTCAATTCACAAACAAGCGTAATCCCCCCCCCCCCTCCGCCTTCTATCTCATCTCATTCCATCTGAGACAACTTCTAGCGTAAAAATCGTTCCAGACGCAAACATGACTCAGAGGGGGAAATGGGAGCGAACTGGAACGAATTACGGGAGAAAACAGGCTGCGATGATTCTTGTTCAAAAGTTCGGAAGGAACTGAGTCAACTGAATCTCGGACTGAGTCATCAGGCAGCACAGACCTGGGAGTCTGGCTTTGCTTCCTAGCAAAGTCTTGGGATAGGAGTTTATCCCAGTTAGGCCCTATTGTGGGATTAAAGGGGCGGGGGGTCAAACGCTTTATGGGATACGGCGGAATGTCTACACAAATGTTCTGTCTAGATTCAATTGTAATAATGATATAATAATCAATAAAAGTCACTCTGAATTAAGATAAGGAAAGTAAGTAACTAATTTGTTGGTGAACCACAATTTTTAAAAGCTGAGTAGGCTATATATATATATGTATATTTTATTTGTAACCCGCCAAATACACAGGGTGGTAGCGGAGTAAAGAGAACAACGAATAACAACACGCGATAAATAACAGTACAAACACATTTATTCAAACAATGTTTCAAAGTCAGCTTGGGCTCAAAGAATATTTAGTATAAAAACACAAAATTTAGACATAATTTCTAACTAGGCCTGAACAATTCATGAAAAAGATCATGTACTCGATGACCAGGATGACGAGATGTACTTAGTAGTGACGCTGGGGTTTTCTCTAGTGAAGGAATGACATCTTGGACGCCGAACCTCTGAACTAAGTTGTGGTTGCGGCAGGAACGAGTTACATCAAAAATTTACAGTGGTTATAATAACACGTCTTCAAAGATTTTTTTAGATTAAAAAACAAGAAATAAAGTATTTAAAAAAAGATAGTTTTCAAATCTTCGGTCGGGAAACAGTGTATCTAAGTATTTTAGTAAATAGTCGTACTTTCTTAAAATTTTGCCCAAAATGGTATTTTTTTAAATTAGTTGGCAAAAATGACCAGCCAGTTTGTAATTAACCTGATCCCAGTTAGAAAAAATAAAAATAAATAAATTTTACGGGATGGATACTACCAGAACCTCCCAGACCCAAAACGCACCATAAACGCACCCATATAATAAAAAAAGGTCACAAGCAAAAACGTCTCTGCACATACAAACAAAAAGTCGAATAAGAGCCTGTTTCAAATTTCGGCTCTATATAAAACGAATTCATCTAGGGGTCGCCCACTCTCTATTTTGTGCATATAAATACTCCTTGAGCCCAAGGTGTAAAATTCAAAATATATTGGAACAATGGATGAAACGAATATGTCAGCTACGATGCAGCAGCAGCGATATTTCGACCTTTCTTGGCAAGGTTCTCGTCAGGCTGTTGAACGTCTGAGACAATGTTCGGGAATAGACATTTGTGTATATGACCCTTGGGCAGGCCCTTATCCAGGAATTTATTTCGGGGGGGGGGGGGGGGGAAGCCTGCTGGCCGGACAAAAAAGTACAAAAAACACATAGATCAGAGGGAAAAGCCTATAAAAATGGTTCTTTTTGTATGTTTAGGAGGGGCGACCCCCTAACCCCCCCCCCCGGCTTTTGAAATACACTGATCTATCTATATTGCTGCCAAAGCATCGTAGCTGACATATCCGTTATCCATTGTTTGAATATATTTTAGTATGCAACTAAGTTCCAGTCCGGTACTGGCTGGAACTGGTTGCCACGTGTTTGAATATTAAAATCAGTGAATTATATTTCGTATGTGTTTTGTTATGTTTTATTTATTTTCTTCTCCATACTCCGCTTTTGAAAATTTTGACTTATGTCTCCTGCGGGCGTCGCTCAGCGAAGCTAGTAATGTCAGCCTCCTCGATTAGCAGATAGCGCTGGTGCGTCTTGGATGTCAATGTTTGTCAACTTCAAGTACACTCTTGATTACTATCTCTCCTTGCCGATGCAAAATCTCCGGCCTCTCCGGTTAAGTGCGAACACACGATCAGGATTGGTAGCTCCCGGACTGGAATTCCTGCCCAGATGTTCAGCACCATCATCACTTCCATATGGAAAAGTTTAAATTTTTCCAACTTGATGATGAAAGTGCGGGAAATCCGGCCGGGAAATCCTCATCGTGTGTTCGCACTATTACAGTGCGAACACGCACTATTACAGTGCGAACACACGATCTATTACAGTGCGAACACACGATCAGGTTCGGGAGCTCCCGGACTGGAATTCCTGCCCGGATCTTCGGCACCATCATCACTTCCATATGGAAAAGTTTAAATTTTTTCAACTTTTCCATATGGAAGTGATGATGGTGCAGAAAATCTGGCAGGAATTCGAGACCGGGAGCACCCGACCTTGATCGTGTGTCCGCAATTTTAGCTAGCGGAAGAAAGGCAGAAGTGGTGTCACAGCTGCTCCCACAGATCGCGGTGAATTAACAGAGGATTTGAGTCGTTGAGTTTGAGTCGCACTCGCACGGACACGCTTTCTTTCTTCCTGAGGATCACCGGCGTGTTTTGGACTTAGTCATATATAGTAATACTCTCGGACAATCGATGTTTCGGTCTGCCGCGGGGTCGTTTTCGGCCGGTTGAAGTTCAGCACGAATTTTGCAGGTAGGTGTGATGGCATTCTTAGGAGGTGACCATACCATCGTAGAGTGCGCTGTGCAATTTGGATGGAGAACAACAGTTGCTTTTTTGGTCGCCTGTGTAAGTTCCCCTGCGAGTTCGTCGTTGAAGCTTAAAGTTTAACTGAAAAGCTTCTTTTATACCTTTGATTTGAATACACTGAATTATTTTGATTCCTGTAAGCGATTTTTGTTTTTTTTCGTCGCGTAGTCTAGTAGTGACGTTGGGAATCTCCGCTAGTTGTTCGACAAAGAAACTTGTGACGAGCCGCGGAAAATTTGAATGTCTGCAAAAGTGTGCGTTGAATGGCCAACAAAGTAAAGATTTTGAAATGTTCGATTCCAGACTGCAGAATCACATCGGAAGATAGCCCTCTATTCCCTGCTACCCCGTAAAAGTTTCCTTTGTGGAAGGACCCAGTCAACAGAGAGCTAAACACTTCAAACATAGAGGTACGTCCGTATAGAGTTACAACAGTTATGAAAGAGAAATTACGTCAGCTAAAATTCAATAATCGTGGATAACAAGGCAACCAATTAACGCGTTTTTGTCGGTTCTTCTAGCCTAATTAAGTGAAAATACGATGGGTAACCAGACTGTTGTGTCTTAGCCCTATTCTGTTAACCTTTAATTTCTGTTTGTACACTCAGTTCGCCTGATGCCTTCGACGTTTCAAGACGCAGGTGACTAAAAATGGAAAATAAGCATCGTGGCAAATCATTCATAAAATCGCCTAAATAAGTCAGTAGAGAGGGTAGTTACAATTGGCAGTGAAAAGACAATTCTTGTAGTTGAAATATACAAGTTGTAATCATCCATTTCCAAACACACTTTCCAGGACTTTCAATTTTGTTGGGTTAATTTATTCATGACAGGCGAACTCGGACCGGGAACTGCGTCTGCGTCACAGTTCGCCGTTTCACTCGCAGGTGTTGTAGAACCGAGAACTGACACGGTCTCCGTTTCAGCAAAAACGACAATTAAACAAACTGCGGAAGGTGATCGAAAACGAGAAATAAGAAGAACTGAGATCAGGAACGACAATCAAAACGCAACTAATGTCTGCTGCGTTGTCTACAGCAAGTTCTTGTTGATGACGAAGTCGAACAATTTAATACCCTCTAAACCATCTCAGACCCTTAAAATGGCGGGTCATAAATAAATTACTCAACCTACTTACTTACTTAGTATATTTAGAAGCGATGAGTCGCCTGATCTATGTTCGGTCGGCATGGCACAGGGAAAGGGTAGACAGTTAGTGGCGAGGAGTTTTCAACCCCTCGTTCATTATATGAGTAATCCTGGAAATCAAAGTTTGTATGTTTATTATATTTATGTAAAGAAAGAGACGGTTTTTATGAGGTAATAAGATGATGTTTCCACGAATAGCTCGGGAAGATAGCTAAACAATAATTGCGTTACCACGGTAATTGGATCTGCAATTAGTCGTTTTTGCAGTAACCGTGGTATCTGATATACGGTTGCTCTGCAAAAACGACAATTGCCGAAATTGCGCTTTTCGAAGTCATCCCAAAAGAACAACTGATATTCAGTCAAATCACTAAGGGCCAAACTTCTTTCCCACCAGTTTGACAAAAACTGATGAAAGTGAGATGACTTTTTTCAGATACCACGATTAGTTACGACGGTCGGACCGTGGTATCTGAATATCAGATACCACGATAACTGGCCAGATACCACGATAATTGCAAAAACACCTTCTGACCGTGGTATCAGATACCACGATAACTGCGAAAACGACTTTAGACCGCGGTATCAGATACCATGGTATTTGCAAAAACGCAACTAATAAAATGGGGTGAATTTTGAACAGAAGGCCAGGTTTAAATGGACAGATCCACTTCGAAGCGACAAAACGTGCCTCCGAGTACCATCTGCCTTGAAAAGTCACAACTATCAGTCTTTGCACCTGCCTAAAATAAAGCCAAATTCGACCGTAAATTCGGTGATCACCTGAGCACCTGCCACCAGTCCTCGGGGGGGACCGGCCCACCCTTAGCAGCGCTTTGTCCACTTTGAGTCCTACAGAGGTCCAGGACCCTTAGAGGTTTTAATACCTAGGAGATATAGAGAGACGGCTATACTCTTTCTTGCAAAAGGTGTCCGGCGGAAGAGATTCTGATAGAAAGGGATGTTTTATAATCGTTTCGAAAAGTGCGGAATAGAAACATTGCCTTACGATTCGTAAAGCTCGCTGAGCGGAACAGAACAGATGATATTTGGCTGGAATAACGAGGGTGACTGTACTATATTGATACAGTTTAGTACCTACTTGATTCGATTGATCAGAGTTATTATTTATTTGTCCAGATTTGTAGGAATTTGCCATTTGAAGTTGTCCAAACCAAGGTTTTTCTTTCTTTCTTTTAATCGCCTATTTGGTTCTGCTTGCAACGAAAAGGTATCTTCCTTCTTTTCAGTCCACACTGACCGTTACCTGTCACCAATTCCGTATCCAGGGGGGGGGAGCTCCTCGAAAGAATGATTACAGGTTTTTCCCTTTTGTAAGCGGGCAAAAATGTGATGATGATAATGATTACAGGTTTGTTTCCTTCCCCGAAGTTGAACCAGAGGATTGACAGCCTGACGAGGACCCTTGCCAAGAAGGGCCGAAATATCGCTGATGAAGAATCATAGCTGACGTATCCGTTGTCAAAATTGTTTGAATAAATACCCCTCACTTCCCCCCCCCCTCCCGTAGAAAAGCTGGAATGAAGGGCCTTCACGCCGGACACTTCTTGTCCAATTCTCATCACACTCTTAGCACTCGAAAACAGATCTACAGGGTCTGTGGCGATTAAAGAAGAAAGTTTGTACATACCTATTCGAGCTTGAACGGTAGGATTACCTTGATATCGGGGGTGGAATGAATGGGATTCAGCTAAGGATAGACACATCTAGTCATAAATACAGACTATTAAGTTTCCCTTCTGAATGCAGAGTGAGGGGCGCCATGCTGGTGCCTACCCGATGAAAAATTAGCTCAAAATAGTAGTATGAAGTTGTAAGAAAAAGTAGCATGCAGTACCAACTGATGCTACTACATGCTATTATAGCAAGAGTAGATGCTACTGGAGCAAGGCCGGATGCTACTGAATCTGCTTAAGATTAGCCCACAGTGAGGCACATTAAATTAAAGTATTCTGTGCTACTACATATCAATACATGCAACTTTTTCGTACAACTACCATGCAACTACACAGGGTATGACTCCGAGATTGTCTACTCAATTCACTCTACAATAAGGTAAGATAGACTTGTGGGTCCTAAAGGTCAGTGACGGATAGTACAGCTATGATGGATACCTTTTTCACCCGGCCGAAACAGACAGCAAGTTCTAGAAATCCAGAAAGTTCCACAGTGGATTTCCTTCCTTGCAAGACAGGAAAGAATACCTTAATTATCTTTATTCGCACGCGAGTAATGTCCACGATCAGACCCGTATCCAGGAATTTATTTCGGGGTGGGGGGGGGGGTGCGTTTCGGGGGGGGCGGTTGCCTGCTGGTCGGACAAGAAGGAACAAAAAACATATAGATCAGAGGGAAAAGCCTATAAAAATCGTTATTTTTGTATGTTTCGGGGGGGGGGGGGGGTCAACCCCCTAACCCCCCCTGGATACGGCCTTTCCACGATGGACCTGTTCCCGATGAAAAATATATTTCAAAATAGTAGTAAGAAGTTGTACGAAAAAATAGCATGCAGTACGAACTGATGCTACTACATTTGTTCTCTGTCAAGGCTACCGTGTTACTGCATTCTACTGCATGCCATACTATTAGAAAGACTGGATGCTACTATAGTAAGACAGGATACTACTGGATACTACTGCTTAAGATTGGCACAGTCTGAGGCATATTAAATGATATTATTCTTTACTATTACATATCAATACATGCCACTTTTTCCTACAACTATCATACAACTACGCAGGCTACAAATTTTGCATCGGGTTATGCTCCGCTTTTAGGTGGTTTTCTGGTTGGATGGTTTCTGGAAACATATCGAAGAAGTTTTGCTGAGCTGTACAACAACCAGTAAAACTAGTCATTTGTTATTGAACTCATTTGATTTTTTTTTCTGATCTTTTCAATGACAAGTTGATGGATAATATATACTTAAAGGACATATCTTATCTATAATACTGACGCAGCTTGCTTCCGTAATTACTCCAACCATTTCTTAGCCCAGAGACCCGAATTTCGTACGGTTCATTCTCTAACAAAACCTCGTTGATTTTCTCACTTGCCGTGTTTTACTACAGTCGATGTCGACGTTTGTCTGCGATAATTATTTCCTTCAGAAAAACCGGTTATGTAAATTTTTCCTCGTTTTTGCTACGAGTCAAAGGGTGTCGAAAAATGCTTAAACAACTCTTACTAGAAGTGATCTTTTCCCTATGAAATGGATCAGATTTTATTTTTTCGAAAACACCATTACTTTCCACCTGAAACTAACGATTCTCTTGTTAGTGCTTGTCGACTACATCCAGCCTTCCTGCTCTCCGATGCGGTGGCTGGGCGCAAAACATTTGAAAACTGACCGTGCCTTGGTTAAAAAGTGGGAAAACTAAGCAAATGAAAGAAGTAAAAAACAAAAGATTATCACGCCTTTGTGTGTGAAAGAGTTGTCAGCGGATTTTGAACATTCCGTCAGACTTTTCGTTGGGCTACGGGAAAAGTCGGCAAGGCCGAAAAAGCGCTAAAAAGTCGTAGTTACGAAACGAAACGATGGAGAAAGGTGGGGATTTTAGAAGCTTATAATTTTATTCCATATGGGAGCTAAAGTTGCGTTTTATTGGATTCACTTGTGTTTCGTCAAAGTTTGTAGTGTGGCTCTTGTTTTGTCTTACTTGCGTTTTATTGAGTTCTTGTCTCCGAAAAGTCAAACTACACCAAACTACGTCGGCGAGGTAGTTTGTAGTTCGAGCTCCGTAGTTTCAAATCGCAACTTAAGTATATTATAAAAGGCAAAACAAGCAAGCGGGGTCCTTTAACACAGCTAACGCCATGGATAGTTTGTTGAAAGCAGAGCCTAGTCTTAAAGTATCCAATTATTTTTAAACACTGATAGTTGAAGAGTAAATAGTGCGAGGGGTCATTTAAGTGTGATTATGTTTGATGGAAAGGTCAAATTCGGCGCAAGCCCAACAAAAGCTACCTTTTAAGATTAAAACTCTAGGCTACTACTACTACAGCTACGCACGACCTGGTAAATTTGTCCGTCTGTCCATCCTTGACAACAACTCTTGAAGAGGTCGAAAAGCTTGTAGTTCGGCTCCCCAATCCCATAGTGATGTTACAGGTCAGAGCGTCAGCCGGTATAATTTTGTCATATATTCAAATAATGTATACAACGGACACGTCAGCTACGATTCACATCATTCATATTTGAAGACTGACAGCCTGACTTGGACCCTTTCCAAGAAGGGCCGAAACATCGCTGACGCAGAATCCTAGCTGACGTATCCGTTGTATACATTATTTAAGTATATGTTTCACAGTCGGCTTGGGCTCAAAGAATATTTATAATTTGTTCAGTGGTATTTGTGTGTCTATGTATGGGTGGAAAGACACTCTTTGGCAATCTATGTTTATTGTGTTTTTTTTTCGTTATTTATCGTTTTGTTTCTTTCATAATACTCCGTATTTTCTGTTTTACACTGTACGGGTAAGAAAGTTCATTCATTCATTCATTCTTTGGCCGGTATGAGTAACCATGAATTTTGAAGTACGTATGATGGACAGCTTCATCATTTGTTCCATACAAACCCACCCTCTTTTGTGGCCCAAAGCCAAGAAGAGATAAGATTTCTAGTGCCAAACACTGTTCCCTAGTAAATATTTTTACTAGGGAATTTCGCGAAACAAGATAATAAAAATTAAAAAGAAATTCGAAATACTTTCAGGTAGAAAATTATTACATTTACAAGTTAGTATCTGAAACCCCCAAAATGTGTTATTTAATTCACTGATCATTCATTAGTTAGTTGGAAACATACGAGCGGAAGTAGAAATGAAATAGACAAGTACCAAGTATAATTTTTATACATTAAAATTACCACTTCTTTCCATTGAAGTACGTCACTGACTGGAGCAAAAACATTAAAACACATACATTATTGCAAGCTCGGTGTATTTTTTTCCTTTTCTTCGTCTGTACTGCGCTATTTTCCTCTTTTTAAGTGCATAAATAAAATTTCATCTCATCATCATAAAACACATAATGGCTTGGGATTCCGCTTTACCCCTTCTTTTTTTGGGTTTCTAACAAGAGATAGCTTGATGGTTGATGTTTTCCCCAATCGACTGATATATGCAGCAAACAAAGCAGGCTATAATGGAAACATTTTAAATGTTTACTATTCATTATGCTTCCTCTTCTATTCCTGATTCCCTCTAAAGTGCCAGATTTGAATGTCCATCTGACCTGCAAACCTCATGGCTAGTTGAATTTCCCGTACGTAAATATCCAGTTTCCATACATTTGAAACCCAACTCTTACATGGATTAAACTTTTCCGCTTCTTTTTTGCACTGCAACGACACCTACCAGGAATAAGAAACGAAAGCGCTTCTGTTCATTGACGCTATATGGTGGAATCTAAAGGCGTTGGATTGGCGAGTTTTCTCTTCTTTAAGTGCATAAATAAAATTTCATCATCATCATCATAAAACACATAATGGCTTGGGATTCCGCTTTAGCCCTTGATCTTTTTTGTTTTCTAACAAGAGACACCTTGATGGTTGATGTTTTCCCCAATTGACTGATATATGCAGCAAACAAAGCAGGCTATAATGGAAACATTTTAAATGTTTACTATTCATTATGCTTCCTCTTCTATTCCTAATTCCCTCTAAAGTGCCAGATTTGAATGTCCAGCTGACCTGCAAACCTGATGGCTAGTTGAATTTCCCCTACGTTACATGCAGTTTCCATACATTCGAAACTCCTTACATGGATTGCACCTTTCCGCTTCTTTGTTGCACTGCGATGACACCTACTAGAAATAAGAAGCGACAGCGCTTCTGTTCATTGACGCTAGAGGTGGAATCTAAAGGCGTTGGATTGGCGAGTTTTCTTTTCCACTTGAAATATTTAGTTCAGTTTCAGTAGTATAGTATCTTGCAGAGCAAAATAACACTAGGGAGTAACGTCAAGACTTGAAAAAAAGTGAAACACACTTGAATAGAAGCATTTTAAATGTTTACTATTCATTATGCTTCCTCTTCTTTTCCTGATTCCCTCTAAAGTTCCAGATTTGTATGTCCAGCTGACCTGCAAACCTGATGGCTAGTTGAATTTCCCCTACGTTACATGCAGTTTCCATACATTCGAAACTCCTTACATGGATTGCACCTTTCCGCTTCTTTGTTGCACTGCGATGACACCTACTAGAAATAAGAAGCGACAGCGCTTCTGTTCATTGACGCTAGAGGTGGAATCTAAAGGCGTTGGATTGGCGAGTTTTCTTTTCCACTTGAAATATTTAGTTCAGTTTCAGTAGTATAGTATCTTGCAGAGCAAAATAACACTAGGGAGTAACGTCAAGACTTGAAAAAAAGTGAAACACACTTGAATAGAAGCATTTTAAATGTTTCCTATTCATTATGCTTCCTCTTCTATTCCTAATTCCCTCTAAAGTGCCAGATTTGAATGTCCAGCTGACCTGCAAACCTGATGGCTAGTTGAATTTCCCCTACGTAACATGCAGTTTCCATACATTTGAAACTCAACTTAATCTTACATGGATTACACCTTTCCGCCTCTTTGTTGCACTGCGATGACACCTACTATAAAATAAGAAGCGACAGCGCTTCTGTTCATTGACGCTAGATGGTGGAATCTAAAGGCGTTGGATTGGCGAGTTTTCTTTTTCCGCCTGAAATATTTAGTTCAGTTTCAGTAGTATAGCTTGCAGAGCAAAATAACACTAGGGAGTAACGCCAAGACTAGAAAGAAAGTGAAATACACTTGAACAGAAGCATTTTAAATGTTTACTATTCATTATGCTTCCTCTTCTTTTCCTGATTCCCTCTAAAGTTCCAGATTTGTATGTCCAGCTGACCTGCAAACCTGATGGCTAGTTGAATTTCCCCTACGTTACATGCAGTTTCCATACATTTGAAACTCAACTTAATCTTACATGGATTACACCTTTCCGCCTCTTTGTTGCACTGCGACGACACCTACTAGAAATAAGAAGCGACAGCGCTTCTGTTCATTGACGCTAGATGGTGGAATCTAAAGGCGTTGGATTGGCGAGTTTTCTTTGCCGCCTGAAATATTTAGTTCAGTTTCAGTAGTATAGCTTGCAGAGCAAAATAACACTAGGGAGTAACGCCAAGAAAAAAAGTGAAACACACTTGAATAGAAGCCCACTAGTACCAGTAGCGCTAGTGAACATCCCTACTGAGACTCAATCAGTCGTGCAACAGCGCTGGCTCCAGTAACTTCATAGTCTGAACACAGCAAACAAAAAGATACAACCTCCCCTGTTTCCACGATGTCTACTGATTTCCAGGTGAAAGCTTGTGCGCTTTCCCAGGTGGATAATTGTTCACACAAGCAGTAAATTGTAAATATTACAGAACTCAGAATTGTAAATAATCACAGATTTGTACCTATACACTTTTAACACGCGCATTTTATCTTTCTTTATTTTAATTTAGTTGTGTTTTTCGCTGAGGACGGTTTGCCGGAAGTGCAACCGAAATATCCGAAATTTTTTTATCCCTCGGACATCATCTTAAAGGGATACCTAGCTGATCAAGAAAGAACAACGAAAGTCTCGTTTTTCTATTTTTGTTTGCAATAAAATCAATAATAATATGAAATCGAATTCTTATGGTGTTGATGGAATAAGTTTAAAAACTGTAAGGCCATCTAAATAATCCCTAATTCCTACACTTGTCCATCTAATGAATTATCTATTATAACAGGAATTTTCACGGTAGCTTTGAAGCTGTCGCGGGTAATTCTTTTACACACACCTGGAAAAAAAGATGAAGCAAGTAACAAAAGAGCCCGTATGGAAATAATTTAAGTCATTGTATTATGGGACAGTCTTCCAATCGTAAACAATTGTTTTTTTACGATTGGAAACAATCGGTTTCAATCGTAAAAATACAATCGTTTACACAATTGAAACCAACTATTTACAGTCGTAAACAACTGTTTCCAATCGTAAACAACTGTTTCCAATCGTAAACAACTGTTTCCAATCGTAAAAAAACAATTGTTTACGGTCGTTTCCAGTTCTTTTCAATTGTGTACGACTGGAAAAATGTTCCATAACACAATGACTTGATTTTGTTCCGCACGGGACCAATATCCATCCTTCCTTTATTTTCTAAAGCTTATGAAAAAATGGTGCACGGTCAACTCTTGAAACACATTGAAGATAATAAAATTCTGCTGGACACTCAGTTTCGGTTCCCTAAAGGTCTGTCGAAAGCTCTTATTTAACTATTATTATTCATTAGTTAGCTATTATTATTCATTAGTTCGCTATTATTCAACAAGTGGATTGGATTAAAGAAGGTTTCGAAAATGCCTTGATTCCAGCTGCAATATTTTTGGACTAAAAAAAGCCTTTTACAATTCTCTACAGTCTATTGGAATTGGAAGTAAAACACTATAGACTGGCTTCAGTCATATTTTATCTGGAAGAAAACAAGTAGTCAGGAACGGTATCATTACATTAGAACAGTGTGCAGTACATTGGAACAACTGCACAGTGTGCAGTTTATTGCTGAGTGCCACAGTTCAATTTTCTGTCCACTACTTTATATTATTTTTATTGACACGGTTAAATCTGTCCTATCCGACGCGGGTGTTCTTTTATTTGCTGATGACAGCCTTTTTTTGTCTGCCCCTTCTATGCACTGTGAAGAGTTTCTCCGTATAAATATAAAAGTTTACTGCAGTATTTGCTACTCAGATTCATCTTATCTCTATTTGGTATTAATCTTATCTGCGTAGAGACAAGAATAATCCGAGTAGCAAATACTGCAGTTGGCTTCAATCTTTATATGGAAAAATCTTTTTAAGAGTGTACCTGATCTATATGAACAAGACCAAAGGTTTCGATGGGATCCCAAAAATCTAAAATTTTATCCAGACAATTGAGAACGAACTACCATACTTGTCCAGAAAAAAAGGTCAGAAACGAATTCAGCGTATCACCTTATCCGTATAAAGAACATCTAATCAACTTCAAGTAAAAGTTCAACTTATAAAAAAAAATCCGGTTTCAACTGGATTCCAAACGAACTATATGTCCAGGTAAAAAAAAAGATTGTCATATACAGATTCAGCGTGTTTTCTTACCCCTAAATCTGTCATCTAATCAACTTCAGTTAAAACTTTTGCTTTTAACAAATTTTCCGGTTTGGCCTGATTCCGGCCGAACAATTTGTCCTGGTAGAAAATACTGTTCCCATAAGGGTTCAGCATGTCTTTTTACCCCTTCATCGAACATCTAATCAACTTAAAATAAAACTTTTACTTTGAACAAACTTTCCGGTTTTGGCTGAATTCCGGGCGAACTACTTGCCCGGCGAGAAAATGGTTTTCACCATCGTACTCAGCACGTCTTCTTATCCCTAAATCGAACATCTAATCAACTTCAAATAAAACTTTTACTTTTAACAGACTTTCCGGTTTTGGCCGGATTCTGGGCTAACTACTTATCCGGCGAACAAATATGTTTCACCATCATGTTCAGCCTGTCTTCTTATCCCTAAATCAAACATCTAATCAACTTCAAATAAAACTTTTACTTTTAACAAACTTTCCGGCTTTGGCCGGATTCCGGGCGAACTACTTGCCCGATGACAAAATTGTTTTCACCATCGTGTTCAGCATGTCTTTTTACCCCATAATCGACTATCACATTATATGTTTAAAAATATTTCATTTGCTCCTTAAATTAAACCCCCTCCCCCAACCCTAAATGTAGGGCTACAGAGCCCATCTACGAACTTGACCTGACTCTTGACCCAAACAATCCTCACACCAAGTTTCAACAAAATATTTCATTTCCTTCAAGAGTTATCGTGCTTACAGACGGACAGACGGACAACTTTTGCGATGTCATAGGTATCCCTCCACTTACGTTTTGGGATCCCAAAAACAAAGTGTTCAGTTCATTGCGGAGTGCCACAGGGTTCAATTTTCTGTCCACTACTTTATATTATTTTTATTGACACGGTTAAATATGTCCTATCCGACGCTGGTATTCTTATATTTGCTGATGACAGCCTTTTTTTGTCTGCCCCTTCTATGCACTGTGAAGGGTTTCTCCGTATAAAGATTAAAGTTAACTGCTGTATTTGCTACTCAGATTCATCTTGTCTCTATTTGGTATTAAGCTTATCTGCGTAGAGACAAGAATAATCCGAGTATCAAATACTGCAGTTAGCTTTAATCTTTTTACTTCAGTTCATTGCGGAGTGCCACAGGGTTCAATTGTCTGTCCACTACTTTTTATTATTTTTATTGACACGGTTAAATATTTCGTATCCAAAGCTGGTATTCTTTTATTTGGTGATGAGAGCTTTTTTTGTCTGCTCCTTCTATACACTGTAAACAGTTTCTCCGTAAGATTAAAGTTAACTGCAATATTTGCTACTCGGATTATTCTTATGTCTACGCAGATAAGATTAATACCAAATAGAGATAAGAGGAATCTGAGTAGCAAATACTGAAGTTAACTCTAATCTTTATACGGAGAAACTTTTTCTAGTGTATGTGAAAAACTAAGTGTCCAGTTCATTGCGGAGTGCCACAGGGTTCAATTTTCTGTCCCATACTTTTTATTATTTTTATTGACACGGCTAAATATTTCCTAAGCTGGTATTCTTTTATTTGGTGATGACAGCTTTCTTTTTTTGTCTGCCTCTTCTGTCCCTGATTTGTATGAAAAACTATTAACCCTGGATTTTTCAAAAACGAAAACTATAATCTCGAGAACTTCATTCCAAACAAGCGCACAATCCATGTCCTTCAGTGACACAATCCACAATCCATGTCCTTCAGTGATTAAAAGAGCACAATCCATGAAATACCTTGGTTTTCTACTAGATGAGACTTTGCCGTGGAAAGAGCTAGCTGATGTTCCGTCGTCTAAAGTCTAAACTTTCTCGGTCTCTTCTCTTGAAGCGATAAGGAGAGTAAAGAAACATTAGTTGCGTTTTTTGTCTCTGATTCCTGTTCCGTGTTCTGTGTTCACAGTTGCTGGTTTGAGTAAAAAACGGTGTTTTGCTTACGCTGGTCCGTGTTTCGTGTTTTGTCGCTGTTTTGACGAAAACGTAAATTTAGCATCCTGATCATGTCTTAAGCGAAAAATCTGTTAAATTGCAAATTATATTCCAAAACTTCTGCAATTCTTTCTTTTCTATCTGTGAATCTGTCTGCAATTTTCTATCTGAACAGTGATAAAACATGCTAGGAGAGCAAGTTCCTTATTTTGCTAAACAGACAGTGGAACAGAGAAGTTCGGAACATACAACAGGTAACAACAGCGTACAAAAACAGCATGTTCCGCGTTTTGACAAAAACGGGAAAAATACAAAACAGAGAGAAAACGGCGAACAGAACAGAGACAAAAAACGCAACTATTGCATAATCTAAAATTCTACGAATGATATTCTATGTTATTTTTCATCCTTACTTAATTTATGGATGCTCCGTGCGGGCTAGTAATTTTGTATCTTGTTACAAGAAAGTTCAGAATCTACAGAACAGTGCTATCAGGGCAATCACGTCTCATGATCTCCATATGAATCAAAGTGAACGTTTCAGCTCTAATAAAATAATGGATGTCTCCACAATAAGAGACATCCAAGTTGCATTTTTCACTTACAAGTATTTTAATAATCATTTAAATTCGTCTTTTCAGAATTTGTTTCCGCAGAATCTCTGCTTCATCAATCTTGATTCTACTCGGATCGCCCGGTAGTTGGCGAGCATCTTTTATAATCAAACAATTTGCTCAGGGGGTGTGGAATGTAATACTTGAAGAGGTAAGGGGTGGATGGGGGGGGGGGGGGGGGGGGGGGCAGGGGCGTCACTATGGGGGGGAGGACTCCCCCCAAAGGTCTTGAGAAAGTACTTTCGTCGGGCGACACAAACACAGAAGAAATAAAATTTTGTATGCTCGGTCGACTCGTCGGCACATCGGGTTCTTTTATACGCAAGAAATGAAATCCTGCAAACATTTGTCGGGCAAAACACTGAAGAAATCGAATTCTGTATGATTTTGTCATGCCTCGGTGGTCTCGTCGGCACATCGGGTTCTTTTTATACCTAAGAAATCCAGAAGAAATAAATTCTTTAATTTTTGTCGGGCGTCGATTGACTCGTTGGCACACCGGGTTCTTTTTATAGGCAAGAAATCAAATCCTGGAAACGTTTGTCGGGCAAAGCACTTAAGAAATTGAATTTTGTATGCTTTTTTCGTGCCTCAGTATTCTCATCGGCAAATGGTTTTGTCGGGCGCCGGTATTCTGGTCGGCACATCAGGTTCTTTTTCCAAGAATTTTTTTGTGTTTATCAAATTCTGTAATTTTTTACCGGGCGCATGCGAAAAGTTCATGTCTCGTTGGTACATCGCACAACGCAAAAATTAAAGTTCTTTACTTTCTTGTCGGGCAAAACACAAAGAAATTTAATTCTGAATGCTTTTGTCGGGTGTAGGTATTGTTGTAAGCACACTGGGCCTTTTTATACGTAAGAAATCAAATTCTGCAAACATTTGTTGGGCGCAAATTTTCCGGATAAAATATAAACTTACAAAATTTGGCCGGCGTTGCTTAGTTCAATTTGTTCTGGGTACAGTCGTTGGAAGCTTTGCTTTTTAGCGAAAGTTGAAACGAAAAGCCGGATATGTGAATTTAAATATATTAATTTACATTATAGGAACAATCTCAACCGATGCACTACAGTTAGTTTCACCCAAATTTCGCCTGCGGCGCATTTTGTAGTATTCTCTATTTGGAAGAACGGTCCATCATTGAGTTTTCGTTTTAGAACAGAAATTCTTGGGGTTTGAAACATGTTAAAAGCCGGAAATTGTACGGTACTAGGCTATAGCTAAATTTATTCAAACAATGTTTACAACGGATACGTCAGCTATGATTCTTCATCAGCGATATTTCGGCCCTTCTTGGCAAGGGTCCTCGTCAGGCTGTCAATCCTCTGGTTCAACTTCGGGGAAGGAAACAAACCTGTAATCCTTCCTGAAATGTTTCCTAAATTAAATATTGATACAATATTTTTTGACACAGGAACAGATTTTACGGCAGTAGGCTAGCTGTTTTTGAATCAACATTATTTCACTGACTTTCACTACGGCTTGTAATCAGAGGCGTCACGCACGGGTTGACAACACCCATCCCCCCAAAAAGGTCGGCCAGACGATTAAAAAGAAAAGAGTCCGCGCGAAGCGCCGCGATTTTTCGTAAAAGCAGTTATTAAAAAAAAGAAGTCGGTAAAAAGGACCTATAGGTCCGTACAAATAGCTTGCCCCTTATTTGGCTGGTGATGCCTTTGCTGGTAATATGGCTTCCGGCAATCAAAAATGAGTGAGGCGAGATTTTGTAATACAGACTAATCAATTTTGGTTCCTTCGCGTACCACCGGTTGGGAACCACTGGTCTATGCCATGTGCTTTTTGATGGGTGAAAAATTAAAAATTATTAATGATTGATGTATTTATATAATGTATGCTTGTTTAACATATTTGTAGTTTAGATTCACAAAGTAAAAATTGTACTTAATAGGCTAATAGTGGTGTAATTGTTTTTAATGATAGCTAACATTAGGCGGCGTAGTTTTTGGGCGAAGTCGTAAACGAAGACCCAAAAGGGTCTTCTTAGTGTTCTTAGGAGGCCTTAATTAGCTGACTGGCAGTTGACTTTCCTCATAGCAAGTCGATGAAAATGGCTCTGTCCCAGGTTAGCCGTTCGATCTCCCGTATTGAAGAGAATTTCAGTTTACTTAGTCGTTCGTATGCGGCCATAGGACTCGCTTTTAACCCTAGTAAAAGTGATGTAATTATTTTTAACGGTAGAAAGTGTGATTGTTCTTCGATTAAGGTGAAGTTAGGGGACATAGTGCTAATCCCTTCCGAATCTCTGACTTACCTCGGGTTGCCGATCGGTAAAGACCTGCGATCTACACGTTCCGGCCTAATCGCGCATTTTTCCGCCAAAGTCAGAAAAGCATATGTTATGCTTGCTGCGTCGGAAGCGTGTTACAACAGACTGGTGCTAGCGCAGCTGTATAAAGCTCTTGCATTACTGCATGCGCTTGCACTAGCACCTTTCTGGAAACTTTTCCACACATCTGATGTTAGAACTATTAGAAGTACTTTTTACAAATATGCTAAATTCCTGCTCGCGCTACCGCTGTTGTCTCGTAATCGACCAGTTACAAGAAATCATGGGCTTAAAGATCCGATTGATGCTGCTTTAGAGCGTCGTGCTCGATTTCTGAAATCCCTCGACCCTCTAAATAGCCTCTATCCAGCAATTAAGCAGAAGTTAAGTAGTTATTAATATTTTGTCTGTCTCTCTTGTTTGCATTATGTAGTGCCAATTTAAAATTGTATTTTGTGTGTTGTTCATTTCTTTTTTCCTTTTCATTTTTCCTTTTTGTTTATTTTTCTTTTCTTATACTCCATCAGTGACATTTTTATGTAAAGATGGGTAATAAATATATTCATTCATTCATTCGTTAACTAACGTTTAATAAAGGTTAACTTCAGACATCGAGGTTGATATCTGAACATAACAACGAGACGGACATTGAAAATAACCTGTCCGAGCCGGAGGCGAGGTTAATATTTTTAAATGGCCGTAGAGGTTGTCATACCGATGTGAACCGAGATGGACGTATGTTAACTATTATAACTTTTTCGAACAGAATATTTTTATAGGTAGGTCTTATTCTTCTGTTGGTGTACTTTTTAGCAAATGGCGTAGGGAATTTTATTTTAGTAAAGTAGCAACCCAAGCCTACTGTAGACCGGCTAAAATGACCTTTGTTGGGACCCAAGCACTTCAGTTTTCACCAATATGGTCTTTTACTTTTTTGGCGATTAGGATACCATCTAGCGTTCATGAAAACCTACTGTAGATCTACTAATATGACTACTCTAGGGGTCGCGGAAGTAAAAAGTAAACAATAGCAAAGCCCCACATCACGTGTTGGTACTGTTGGATCTTGAGAAACAATTCCAGAACAAAGACAGTGATCAATGCTGAGTAAGTAGCCTTTGGTAAGTAGTATAGTAGGATGTTGTTTCATCTGGCAAGCTGTATTTTCAGTGGAAATCTGATTGTGTCAAGTTATGACGTAGGACATAGGCTGGTTGTCTATGAGAGTAGGATGTTCTGTCATTTTTTCAATGCTGAATAACTAGCTTTTGGAAAGCAAGGGATAGTAGGATCTTGTTTCAGTTGACAAGCTATATTTTTAGTGGTAATCTGACTGTGACAAGGTTATGACCTAAGGCATAGACTGATTTTCGAAGAGCGTAAATGTTCTGTCATTTTTCAACCTTTATTTTATTTCTTATTTTTGTTTATATATTTTTAAGTATTTTTGTACTTTTTACTGAGTATTACTTTTAATTTAATTTTTTCGTAGCAGCCTCTCTGGAGGATGATACGAGATCGTAACAACCTCCATAAAAGTAATTGCCATAAAATAACTTCCTGTTGGACATAAGGAGATACGCATAGCATATCCATGGCCCTTAGCCAGTTAACAGAGTCACTTTTTTACTCACCTTTCAGTTATTGAAAGGACACCTGAACAATGAAACCATACTTGAACACACCATGGAGAATGCTTTTACAGACATGGACACGGAGAGCATTCTTCTCCTGAGCGTGTCGTTTTCAAAATAGGGATGATTGTTTCCGGAGGTTTGCACATGCAGACTCCAAGACAAAAAGCGCAATTCATTCAAATCTTGTACAGCGCTGGCCGGATCGTACTGGAATTTCTTCTAGATATACGTTTGGGCTTATCTGGTTAAAAAATATTCCAGAAGAAGGGTTGATTGGAGACATTTGTTCATTTCTAAAATTGCTCGGTACTGAAATAAGGACAGATGCAAAATGGAGCAAAAATCATAGCTTGGAAACGGTATTTCGTATTTGGATTGGGTTTTCTGCGGGCAATGTTAACGGACGTCATACAGATAGGGATGATACTTGGTACTCTTCATTCAGATGTCCTTTAAAAAAAAAATACATTTTTTTATTTTTTATTTGATCTACTTTAACTTTGCCTCCCCTGTAGCTCTAACATGATTTATGACAAACTACTTCAATACAAGTAAGAGAATGAAATTATATAACTCCGTTGATCACATGGATGACACCATTGGTTAAAGGAATGTCCGTTTCGATGATGGTGGCTCTGTCGATGAGTAGTGACCCAGCATCTGTAAGAGAAAAGGTATATGACGATGAGAGGTCGAATTTACTGGTGCCTCTCGTGTTTGTTCCATCCTCCACAAAGTTTCTCCGAGTAAGGATTAAAGTTAACTGCGGTATTTGCTACTCGGATTAATCTTATCTCTACTGTTATAAGATAATCCGAATTAGGGATGATCTTATCTCAGTAGAGACAAGATTAATCCCAGTAGCAAATACTGCATATTTTTATTTATTTTACAGTGTAAATACTCCTTCAGCCCAACATTACTGCGATTCATATAGAAACATGATGCTAAACGGAAACGTCAGCTAAGATTTGCTTTAGCATTTTTCCGGCCCTTCTTGGCAAGAGGTGAGGTTGTAGCTAGAAACTATGAACCTGCAAGTAGGTGAGAACTGGCGATCTCAGTGCAGTCAGAAGTTTCATAGCAGATAACACAAGGATGCGCGGTTTCAACAGATAATGCCTAACAGATAACATTTCAGATGTTGTCTGCTGTGTTTCAAAACGTTATGCGTAATAGGCGTTACGATCAGGAAGAGCCGACAAACCGCCAAAAGCACCTGCTGAGTTTTGCGACATCATGAGGTCAGTAGGTGCTTTTTTGGCAGTCTTTTGGCTCTTCCTAGCAAAGCTTGTTATGGATAACATTTCATGCATACCGTTTCCCGACACAACAAGTGTCATCTGTTACACATTGTCTGTTGAAACCTCGCATCCTTATGGTATCTATTACACTGTCAGAAGTTTCACAAGAGATAACACTAGGATGCACGTTTTTAAGAGATAATGGGTAACAGATAACACTTCGGATGTTATCTGTTGTGTTTGAAAATGTTATACATCAAATGTTATGCATAACAAGCTTTGTTAGAAAGAGCAAAAAAAGCATCTACTGACTTTTATCATCATGATGTCGGAAAGCTCAGCAGATACTTTTTGGCGGTTTTTCGGTTCTTCCTGATCGTAACGCTTATTATGCGTAACATTCTGAAACACAGCAGATAACATCCGAAGTGTTATCTCTTACGCATTTTCTGTTGAAGCCGCGCATCCTCGTGCTATCTGTTATGAAACTTCTGACAGTGTGGTGAGTGGCGTCGCCTCAGCGACGAGGACAACTTTGCATGTTTCTATCTTCGAGCTACAGCCGAAGGAGGACCCTTGCCAGGAAGAACGAAGTTGACTTTTCCCGTTTATCGATGAGTAGCGTTTTGGATCGAAGTTTTCTTCGCCGTTGGCGTAGCAGGTTGCTTCCCGATGAAAAATTTATCTCAAAATAGTAGTATGAAGTAGTACGAAAAAGTAGCATGTAGTACTAACGATGCTACTACATGCTTCTACAGTAGAGGTATGCTTATGTGAACGTTTGCTAACAGTGAACGATCGCCGAAGACAAAACTAAAACCCAAACCAGTCATTTTTTCCTATAAATACTAGTAATAATCACTCACGCTTTTGTCACTTTTTGAATATTTTGCTAATTCACCATTCTACTATGAAAGTGCCTCAGCTGACACCTCTGTTTTGTTTTTTATAATTTGAAAAGCTTGCCGGGAGGAACGCACCTTCAATGGAGAAGATGGCGGTCTGAACCGTCAGATGCTTTCAAAAGAGGAAGGGCCTTTTTAATAAATTCAAAATCAAAGAAATTTAATTGAATTTCTGCTTCAAGTTTGTGCCAGGATAACCCTGAAATAGTTGGCTGTTAGCTGATATCAAGTCTGTTATTTTTCTTTTCCATTTTATCTGTTGAAACGTTGTCTGGAACACTTTATTAAAGTCTGGATCTACGGATGAAAGAGCGCGTGTCACGTTGTCCGCTTAGCTGGACTGTAAATAAGAAGGGCATGCAGCAGTGACGTCTGTTACAATATTCTGATAAAATCAATGTTTTTCAAGACTTTAGATGGCACCCAATCTTATAAGAAAATTAGCGATGCTTCGTTTATTAATCTGAACCTCATCGCGTAGTCCAGTTAACTGGACAAAATATCATAAAAGAAAAAAACACACACCGAAAGTGATTTTGGCATAGAGAAAAATACCTATCTGTTATCTATGATTCATATTTTGACGCTATAATTTTTTTAACCGCCGTTTCTGTTTCGAAAGTATAGAAAAAAAAATATATTTTAGATTTTTCCTCCGAATCAGTATTTTTCAAAATAGTCGATGTTCAAGGTCACCTAACATGAAATTTAGTAATGCAACGTGACATTTGAAGTCTCTGTGCTGTAGCCCGTAAACAGGAGAACAGACCAGTTCAATCAGATTCAAAAATTTCCTATAGGTAGAGAGAAGAGGGTGTTGTTAATTTTGTCTAATTAACTGTTCACGGTGACGGAAGGGGTCAATTTCCATATGTCACTCTAACGTGTTGCCTCCATAGCACCTTCCAGACATCCGGAATCTGGAGTGTTTCAACACCCCAAACTTTCAAACATTTTTGGCCTGACTTCTCAACGGCACTCACTGACGGCATCTCAACGAAAGCGGATGTCTGGAATCCGCAAGAAAAGTATGGAAGGTGAAACCTTGCTTTAAAGTTTAACTGAAAAGCCAACGTACTTGTGTATAATTCAATTGAATACATTGAATTATTTGGATTATATTTAGTTTTTTTTATTTTTATTTTTCACTATATGCTCTGGCATGGTATGGCGTACAAAATAACTTCGGCCGTCCTCACAACACGAAGTTCTAGTATGACGCGGAACATTTTATTTCAACACAAACGCATCTTTTCATTGAGCTCGGTTAATACTGCTCACTGCGTGAACATTTCTTTTTCGTAAATCGCTTTCGTCAAGCAGACAACACATATACAAGCGCATAGAGGTATGGCAAATAGGACAGGAAAAATCCACTCTTCGAAAATCGATTATTCGTAAATAGCAGAGCAACGAAGCAACGGATTTTCATCGGGCCTTCAAGCCTATTTAAGTGAAAAAGTGATGGGCAACTAGAATCTCAGTCCTTTCCGGTTAAGCCTTAAGGGAGGAAAAGGGGAGGTCAGCCAATAACAGAAGGTTGAAGAAACACAAGGGAGACCACAAACTTACTTTCTGAAATGGTGGCGCTGCCGCCATCCAGGGTTGGGACTACTCCTGGAGCGACGCCAAAAGCGTAGACACAACCTGGAACTAGGTGACCAAGCAGCACCTGCCCAAGGCCGACTGGGTCAGCCAGAAGGCTGTCGAGAACGCCATCTGGTAGACTAGCGAAGGCATCGTTAGTTGGAGCGAAGAGAGTGAAAGGGCCGTCTGGAAGATCACGAGCTATTTAGATACAGGAGGCAGGGGCGTCACGTATGGGGGGGGGGGCAAGGTTGTCGGCCAGTCGGTTAAAGATAGCCGAGTTTTTTCTTAAAACGAGTCGGTTTTACCTAAATCGGTCGATTTTTCGTCAAAACAGTCGTTTTTATGGCACTTGAGCATACTCAAGTGCCATATAGCGATCGTAATTTCTGTCGGTCTGTCGGTCTGTCTGTCTGTCGTTCTGTCGTTCTGTCGGTCTGTCCAGGTTTTGCTAGTTTGGGCACTTCCACACAAGCTAGGACGATGAAACTTCACAGGCATATCAGGGACCCGACCAGATCAACTTACAAATAATCACTTCCCCAATCCAACTTTCCCCGGATCCGGGAGTCCGGAAACTATAAAGTAAAAAGGGAGCAAAAAGTAAAACGGGAGCAAAACAAAACGCTGGCCGAACGCGGGATCGAACCAGGAACCTTTGGGTTACCAGTCCAGTGTTCTACCACTGAGCTATGCGACTATGTATCAGACAGCGAATGGTCAGTCCTCATCAAACAAATCTAGTGAAACGTTTGGCAAGAATATCAGCGAACCGACCAGATTAACTTGGATATAATCATATTCCGGATCCGAAACTTGACATATGTCAAGAACAATTGCCGATAACTGGGGGGGGGGGGGGCTGGGGGCTGGAGGGGGGGGCACCCAGAACCTCGTGAAACGCTTCCACATAAGCTAGAACGATGAAACTTGGCAGGCGTGTTGGGAAACCGACCAGATTAACTTGGAAATAATCACTTCCCCGATCCGGCCATCTTGGGGGCAGTGGAGGGATGGGAAATCCGGAAAGTAGTAGCATGCCTAACTTTTGAACGGGTAATCAGATATGCCTGAAACTTGACATATGTCAAGAACAAGTGCTTCAGAAGCTCAATTTCAAATCCGGACCAGATCCGATAACTGGGGGGGGGGGGGGGGGCTGGAGGGGACACCGGAAATCTCATGAAACGCTTCCACATAAGCTAGGACAATGAAATTTGGCAGGCATATAAAGGAACCGACCAGAAGAACTTGGAAATAATCACTTTCGCCATCCGGTCATTGTGGGAGGAGTGGAGGGATGGGAATTCCGGAAACTAGTAGCATGCATAACTTTGGAACGGGTAATCAGACATGCAAGAAACTTGACATATGTCAAAAACAAGTGCTTCAGATGCTCAGTTTCAAATCCGGACCAGATCCGATCACTGGGGGGGGGGGGGGAGCTGGAGGGGCAACCGGAAATCTGGTGAAACGCTTCCAAATA